>CAUYON010059835.1:0-14159 GCA_963573935.1 Arctocebus calabarensis | reverse complement strand
CTATAATTCCTTTATTGGGTATATATCCTGAAGACCAAAAATCACATCATAATAAAGATATTTGTACCAGAATGTTTATTGCAGTCCAATTCATAATTACTAAGTCGTAGAAAAAGCCCAAATGCCCATCGACCCACGAATGGATTAATAAATTGTGGTACATGTATACCATGGAATACTATGCAGCCTTAAAGAAAGATGGAGACTTTACCTCTTTTGTGTTTACATGGATGGAGCTGGAACATATTCTTCTTTACCTCTTTTATATTTATGTGGATAGATGTGGAATGTATCCTTCCTAGTAAGGTATCTCAAGAATGGAAGAAAAAATATCTTGAGTATGTACTCAATACTATTATGAAACCAATTTACAATTACTCACACTTTCATATGAAGAACAGATCAGAACTATGGTCCAAGATGAAGAAGGGAAGAGGGAGGATGGGAAGGGAGGGGTAGGTCAGATCGAGGGAGAGTGAATGGTGGATCACACCAGTGATGATTAATACAAAGGCACATATCTATTAGTATAGAGTATAAATGTCTTAAAACAATAACTAAGTAAATGAGATGAGGTATATATTAACCAGTGTGATGTAAGCATCCCTAATTCTATATGAAATCAACACATTGTGCCCCACAAATGCACTAACGTTATCTATGTGTTTATAATTTAATGAAAATCCCCCAAATAAAATAAAAAGTGGATAAAATCATGAACAGAAGCTTTTCAAAAGAAGATAGACAGATGGAGAAAAAAACAAGAAAACAGGGTCAATGTCACTAACCATGAGGGAAATGCAAATTAACAACACAATGAGATAACACCATACCCTTCTTAGAATGACTTTTATTAAAAAGCTCTAAAACAGGCCAGGCTCATGCCTATAATCCTACCTCTCTGCACGGCTGAGGTGGGACAACTGTGTGAGCTTAGTAATTTGAGACCAGACTGAGCAAAACAAGACCCCTTATCTACTAAAAATAGGAAAAGCTAGCTAGGCATTGTGGCAGGTTCCTATAGTCCCAGCTACTCAGGAAGTTTAGGCAAGGGAATCACTTGGCTCAAGAGTTTGAGGTTGCTGTGAACTATGACAACCTGGCACTCTACCCAGGGTGACAGTGTCAGACTCTGTCTCAAAAAAAAAAAAAAAAAAAAGTCCAAAATACTAGATGCTAATTTGAATGCAGGAAGAAAGATACACTTCTATCTTGTTGGTAGGACTTACAATTAATCCAGTTATCCATGGTTTTCTATGAAAAATTGTATGGAAATTCCTCAGAGAATAGCTCCTTCCATAACCCTTTGCCAGGTGAGGCTGCTGGACACAATAGAAGAATGTCCCAGGCTCCAAGGGGGTAAAACCTCCTGAGGAATCTTATCCAGCCTACAGAGGCTCACAATAAGATTCAGGAGTAATCAGATAGGTGGAAAAGAAGAGAACTAGAGAAACAGATGGAAGATGCTTACCATGGGACTAAAAGGGAAACATTACTCAGAACCTCAAGCAGGATGCATAGTGATGGTTTTGATGAAGAGAGTCAAAGAGATTAGTGAGGCCAAAGAATAACATTTCTGGGTCACTGGAAGATGATTTTCTTAAGGCTAAATCCTGGAAGAAACTATATGATTGTGAAGTAATATGCCAGACATATGGAGTCACAGTGGTTATAAAGAGTTACAGACAGTAGTGATAAGCAAGATATCACTAATGAGGGGAAATACAACTCCCCACATAAAATCATCTACCCACAAATACCACAAGCACAATAAGTCAAAGAAATCCTATAAAAGGAAGCAGAAGAAAAGGTCACACACAAAAAACAAACAAACAAACAATCAAAAACAGAAGCAAAGCAAATGGAATTCACAATGGGACATAATGGGAGATTTTTCAGAAGAAACGGGCCGCTAGTACCAGGAGAAGAAAACAACCACATAAGTCCAAGACAAATCTAGAAAAACATCTCTCAGAAAATCTGCTTTATTCTTAGAGGCAGAAAGTGAGACTTCACAGCCAGGTGACTGAGCACCCAGTAGTTCTAAGGAAAGTGAGGAAAAAGATACTAAGAAAACCAAGAGTAAAAAGAGACAAAAAGTCCATATCCCTCCAGGTAACAATGAAACACAGAAGAGGACAAATGCACAAATTGGTGAAAGTGGTTATAGATGAGGGATCTGCTGAGTGCTCAGAGGATGACTAAAAGGGAGGAACATTCTTGTTTCTCACCTGATGTGTGTTTACAGCTCTTACTCCCAGAGGTTTGCCAGGGCTCTTGTTCACACGGGCCTGAGGTCAGAGCTGTCTGTGCCATCTGTATATGTTTTCACAGACACAAACTTGATCGCCCTTTCTTGTTAGTAGTGGATCTGGTATCTTTCTGTGAAGGTTTCTTGAAGAGATTCTTTTTTAGCAATTAATCACATTTAGTTAAAAGTACATACACAGAAAATTAGAGGACCCGGAAAACTGAATCCAAAAATGAACTGGATGTACCAATTGGAATATTGAACTTGGGAATCAAGAGGCGGATTGAAACAAGTGCTGTGCGTGACAGGTGTGAGAAGGAAACACTATGCTGCGGCCCTTGTTTACATAGCAGGTGTCATCACTGGCTTGTCTTTAGCCTTGGTGCTTTCATCCTTCTATATTTTGACCTCACAGGTGTACTCTGATTTACTTAGTAAGGAAATGGGCTTAAGAACAAACCCTTCCCCTTCATTATATTATCCATAGACAACTTTTATTAGAAGGCACCAGGGTTTTCTCAAATTTTTCTGTTGGACAGGGTCTAGAGTTACACTTAATGTGCTCCTAAACATGGTAACTGGATCGTTTTTTAGTTCCATTGCCTAAGAGGTCTTAGGTTCAAAATTATTTCTTCAGCTGTCAAGAATTAGTCATTCTGTCAAATTGTGCTCTGAAGAGGACTCAGGGCAATTACTGCCATTTAAACATTGTCTTCCTTGTTCATTTCTAAATATGTTAATGAACTTTTAATTCATTAATTTGAATAATTTATAAAATGAAACAGGCTTCTCATGGACATATCCATTTCTTCTATGTTTGGATCAAAGCACCACATTATTTCCCTTAGCTGTACTATGATCCCTACGATGTTAATTCATAAGAAAACAAAATATGAAGAAGGATGGCAGAACACAGTGACTTTCTTCACTATGGGAGAAAAGATCAAGTGATACATTGTCAGTATTTTTTTCTGGTTATCACTTTGTGGGCTGAGTAAAAAGCTTGAGCTCAAGACTTTTTTGTTCTGGTTCTGCTGCTAATGGGTTGCGAAGAGGTGCAGAGCAGCTAAGTTAATCTCTCTGGCCTTACTGCCCCAAATGTAACACAGAATCTCTTAATCTCTTCATGGTAGCATGACAGCATGAGACACCAGCAACAGAACATAATTACGACAACATTCCATGAAGTGATGTGTTATAGATCTAGCTACTAATTTTGTTTTCTTTATGGAACAGATTTTTAATAAAAGTGCTTGGTCATACATGGTTGGCCAGGGGTGCCCTCGCCCTTGACTATGAGCAGATGTTCCTATTTTAGGTATTTATGTGAAATATTCATACTTTGGTACTCAACTGTCAATGTTTCATGGTGTATGTTTTTATTTCTGGAATCAGTAGGGGCTTAAAGGAGGAGGAATAGTCTATAATGAACTACCTCTTAACCTAAAAGGAGTCTTTAGAATGTATTTTTAGCATTGTTTCTGTGCTCTAAAATTAAGGACTCAAAGTGTAGACCCAGGAGAATGGTCCAGAAGAACAGGCATTTCCAGGAAGTTGTGCCTGTTTGGGTCTTGACTTTGCCCTCTTCCCACACTAGCAGGTTTATTGCTTTCCCAAAGAATACACATCTTGCTTGTTTTGTTTTGTTTTTCATTTGTTTGTTTATTTTGTTTTGCTTTTGGTCAGATTTAGTTTTTCTTGTTCTTGTATAAGCAATAAAAATGTTTTCACCTTTTCAAACCCCAAATTCTCTTCTATACCTTAGGCTTTAATGGTTCTTTCAACCCCTTAACTGTGGCTTAGTATGCGCTTCAGAACGTTTCTCCTCCTATCTGCACTGCCAACTGAGGAACATATTTATTCCTAGTGTTCCTGCCAATTGGTGAGCTCTATATTAAATCCTAAAATGGGATTAAAGAAAAGAGTTGGAGAATTCACATTTACTGAATAACTGATGTGATACAACCTGAAATTTCTGAATTCCAAGTAAATAAATTTCAATGTTTTTAAAAAAATAAAGTAGACCTAATATTTGAAGAAGCAATTTCATTACTGGGTATCTACCCAAAGAAAAATAAATCATTTTAACAACAACAACAACAAAAAACCTGCACTCTAACAATTATTGCAACACAATTCATAGTTGTGCAGATATGCCTATCAATGCCTATCAATTCACAAGTGGATTTACAAAATACGGTGTATATATACACCATGGTGTACTGCTCACCCATAAAAAGAAATGAATTAATGTATTTTTCAGCAATTTGGGTGGAACTGGAGACCATCCCCCTAAGTGAAGTATCTCAAGAAGTATCTTTATAGAAGCTATAATGTACCTAAAATATTTGTACTCTTAATATTTTGAAATAAAAAAGAAGAAAAGAAAAGGAATCACAGTAGTGCTCAGCAGATAAACTATAGCCACATCTCATATGTTTCAGGGAGAAAACAATAAGGTAAGGCAAGCAGGTGTTCTTAAATAGAAGAAAGAGATAGCTCAACACATCTGGGTGAAACCAAACTCACTAACGAATATCTCTAAAGTAATGGGAAATAAGAAATAAAAAAAAAAAAGAAAAGGGAAAGAAAACGAATTACTAAACACTAAGAAGAATCTTTAAAATGTAAAAGGAAGTTTTAAATGGTTTCAAAAGTAGAAGAAAGGTAAGCAAAATTGGAAACATGATTCTTAAAGATTTTATCGAATTTGAAAGGAAAAATATAGTAATAGGCTGAATAGTAGAATGAACATAGATGCAAAGTATTTGAGCAAGTTGGACAAAGAAATCAATGTATGTACCCTGAATATGATGCAAAAGAAATATATATGATCAAAGTTGTAAGGGTGGCTAGTACTCCATCTCTGAAAATAACAAAAATAGTCAAAATGAAACAACACACTGGTTTGTATTATCCGTAGTACTTTCCACTTTTTGTGATGTAAATACTCCCCAAATGACTAAGTTCAAGTTGCCAAGGTGATGTCACTGAGAATGGAGGTGGGAGAGGATGTGGGTGATTATTCCTCTTGAGTCAGCACTAGTACGTACCAAAATAGAGATGTCTATAGGATGCCCCAGTTGACATTTCCAGGAGAATGTAAGAAGTCAGAACTTAAAAGGCAATCTACCATTATAGAGTTAATGCAAAGTTTGTTAAACAATCTCTTCGCTTCCTAAAAAACTGTGTTTGCTATGCTACTGCTAACCTTCAGTTAAAGTACCAACACTCAGCAGAAGACCCAAGGTCAGTTACTCGGAACTTAGGAGGATAAAAAGGGTCCTCTTTAGTTTTTAAAATAGCAACCATTTTTCTTCCTCCATTGGCACTGCTCTGTCTTGCTAAACTTCCTGGAATTGATGCTTGCTTCCACTTCTGTAAACCTGAACATACTTTGACACTTCCAATAATAGAAATATAGTAATTTCTTGGTCTGTGTACTTGTGAGTCCAATAAAAGGACAGGGACAGAGCTCATCTGGGAGCTTGGCCATTTTGAATTCTAGTCCCCTCTGCCAGCTAAAATAAAACCCCTTCCTCTTCTATCATCACTGTTGGGGTGACTCTCTCTCCACATTCTCTCTCACCAGTCCCAGATTGCTGCTACATAGTATTCCTGGGAGCCACAAAGCATGGTAGAAAAAACTCAAATCTGTTAGGAGATGTAGTCTTGGACACATCTGGATGACTTGTTCATAACAACAGCCACTTCTACTACATAGGGTTGGTGAAAGGATTAATTGAAATATCTCCTATAAAGCGGCACAGCATCAACTATAAGATTCCACACACACACACACAAAAAAAATCTGGCAAAATTTCAGGGAGGAGCCTACTGATTAAAGCAAAAGAAAACCTCCTTCTCTGCCAAGAAGAGCCCATTATAAAATACACCTTGAGCAAATCCTTTCCTAAGAGCAAACATCATGAAATGTGTAGGAATAAAGGTCAAAAAAATCTGCAGTATGTATAATAAAGCAGTGTAATATTTCACAAATGTGCATAAAACAAGGTGAATGGCAGTCTCCATACAGCCTCATGTACATTCTATTAAAAATAATTGCCAAGCTTAAAACAATCCCAGTAGGGCTTTTATTGACTTTTGTTTATTTTGCTGTTTTTTTTTTTTATGTTGATTCTGTTGTTTTTGTTTCTTGATACTGACAAGGATGGGGGAAATAACTTGAAATGCAAGTGGGTCCTTGGCTTTCCACAAAAGTTTGGGAGCAGGACAATAATGCTCTTGTGCTCACATGATTTAAAAGTCACAGAATGGGAAAGCGTGATTATAGGCTCATGCCTGTAATCTCAGCACTCTGAGAGGCAGAGGTAGGAGGATCACTTGGGATCAGGAGTTTGAAAGCAGCCTGACCCAAAGTGAGGCCCTGTCTCTACTAAAAATAGAAAAACTAGACAGGAGTGGTGGCCGGTGCTCTTAGTCCCACCTACTTGGGAGGCTGAGGCAGGGGGATTGCTGAAGCCCAAGAATTTGAGGTTGTTGGGAGGTATGGTGATGCCACAACACTATACCCAGGGCAAAAAGAGTGAGACTGTCTCAATAAAAAAATAAATGAGGCCAGGTGTGGTGACTCACATCTGCAATTCCAGCACTAGGGGAAGCTGTGGTTGGTGGATTGCTTGATCTCAGGAATTCAAGAGAAGCCTGAGCAAGAGTAAGATCCTGTCTCTAAAAATAGTTGAGCATTGTGGTGGGAGCCTGTATTTCCAGCTACTGGGAAGGCTGAGACAAAAGGATTTCTTGAGCCCATGAGTGTTAGGTTGTTGTGAGCTATGATGCCTTGGCACTCTACCCAGGGCTACAGAATGAGGCTCTGTCTCAAAAACTAACTAACTAAATAAATAAATAGAATAAACAGAATTCAGGAGCAAGCCGAGGGCCTAATGTGAAAGTGAGTTTTATTTAGAAATTGTAGAAAATGTACTCCACAGACAGAGCAGAGATTAGTTCTCCCTATGGAGTCCAGCCCCCCATGGGTTAGAGTGATTAGCACCTCTACTTAAGCAATGGGTTCATTATAGGCTAAACACTGGGAGGAATATTCATGTTATTTCTTGGAAAGAGTTGTTTTCCTAGAGTTAGGGTGACACCCTCCTTTTGAGTAACTATAGTCAAAATGACTGTGTCATGATGATATATGCATGAGGGAAGTGGGAGGTTTCCTTAGAAATTTGTATGGTGATGCAGGCATAATGAAGCCACAAGGTCAAAAAGCAGTCAATTTAACCACCGTTTTGCTGCTAACCAGTTGGAACTTGTTCTCTCTCCCTTCTTGTTTTGATCAGGGTTGTTCTAGACTTTGTTTCAAGACTTCCTGCCTCAGTTAAGCAATGTCTCCCACTGCTCCAGCTTATAACTGGAGTATTCCACTTGAAGCAAAAAGCAGTTTCTTCTCTTTAGTAAGGTATCTTAGAGCTAGCCGCAAGGAAAGTTTTTAAATCTCGACAACAGCTTTCTTCCCAGAAATTTCATCTGCACTTTCCTTCTTATATACACTTCAGTCTGTTTCCAAAGTGCATTTTATTCCAGCCAATACTTATATTGATCACACATGGAACTCTCTGTCCAAATACTTGTGGAAATTGAACAATGACACAAATGTACCCCAAACAAATGGAAGCCTATGTGCCAACGGCCAATTAAGTACACGCCTGTTCTCAGTGATAAGAGAATTTTACCACTGCTCCCTCACTGTATTGGTAGTATCTGGCTTTCAGTGAAATGTAGTTTCTTCTTTTCAGTTAGGCTTCTGAGACTGAGCCTCAAATGAACTTTTCAGACCTACACCAAAGCTTTCTTCCTGGAGGTTGCATCTGCACTTTACTATTAAAAGAGACTTTAATCAGTTTCCAAACTATCTTCAATTACTGCCAACACTTGTCTTGATCACACATGTAACTCTCTCTGGAAGACTACAGGCAAGGGAACATTGACCTAAATGTGCCCGAAACAAAGTTAAGCCAATGTGCCAATGGCCATTCAGCTATTTTCTTGCTCTCAGTGAGAAGAGAGTTTTACCACTACTCCAGCATAGTACCGGCAGTCTCTGCTTTCAGTGAAATGCAGTTTCTTCTTCTGTTCAGTTAGGCTTCTGAAACCTGGTTGGTAATCAAGTTTTCAAACCTCCACAAAAGCTGTCTTTGTAGACGCTGCATCTGCATTTTACACTTTAAACACACTTCATTCTGTTTCCAAAGTTCTATCAATTCCAGCCAATATATGTATTGATCACACATGTAATTCTCTCTCTGAACACTCACGGCAAGGAAATGTTGACACAAATGTTCACCAAACAAATGTAAGCCAGTGTCTCTAAGGCCTTCCAAGTACGTGCCTGTTCTTAGTGAGAAGAAAAGCTTGCCACTGCTCCACCTTATAACTGGCAGTACCCCTCTTGGAGGGATACTATCTATTCCATTTAATACATGTATTGATCACACATGTAACTCTCTTTCTGTCTCAATACTATGTACAATAAAATGCTGCTATAGGACAAATAAAGCCTCCATGCTAACAGAATAAAACCAAAACCAAGATAACCTTCTTCATGCTTCCGCTGTCTGAATGTCCTTACATGGACTTCATTAGTGGAAACCAAATCATAGGTGAAATCTCAGATATGCTGAGTTTATTAACTTGGTTTTTAGCTTTACAAACTTAACACTGACTGAAAAGCACATTTGAAGGTGGTACAAACTATGACAAGCATGCCAATTGCAATAGTAATTGCAAATGTATTTGTTATTGTAATATAAATTTAGGGTTTTCACTTAACTTATTTTTTTTCTTTTAGTATCTGTATCAATTTCATGTCCATATATGTATGCTGCGATACGTTTTGTTTCTTTGCCATCTTATTTTTGTTAATCTTCCTTGTTTAAAACTTCTTTGTTTTTCCTCTATCTCTCTCTCTCTGTTCTTAATTATGGGTTCATGTATTCATGTGTTTGAGAACTCTCGGTTTTTTTAGATGTTTGGAATACTCTTCTAGTACAAAAAAAATTAATAGTGTACTTCAGTGTTTCTACATCAATTATTGACATTCATTTAAGGGGAAGAAGAATTAATTTTCACATTCTAATTCCCACCTCACAATGTATCCAATTTATTTTTAGTTATATTATTCATGTTTTAGAAACCCTTTAAGAATACCATAGTGCACAGGTAATTTAATGATATATTCATAATTATGTTTCTGCTAACTGGATTATGAGCTTAAAACCTGAATGGTTTGTTTTGCCAAGGAAGACATTGTGTGAAGTTATAAAAGAATAGGAAGTCTTCCCAGTAAGAGTTGTCCTTACTCATACTTTCCACATCCATCAACCAAAACTTGGGTTTTTTTAATATTATTACTCAGATTATAGTGTTTTGTGGCATTCCTGTTTTATTTTTAGTCACATCTTAATTTGTTAGTTGTATATACTCATATTTGGGCTACTAATAAATGATTCTAAGTCTCATCATGAACTTTCTAAAAATAATTTCTCCATCACTTTGTGGGCTAAGGTTTGTCTTCATCCAACTTTACTATGAAAAATTTATGGGTGTTCTATTTCTAAAGCATTCTGTATTTGAAATTCCTAGTGTTCCTTAAAACTGGAAGAATAGATTTGCTGTTTTAAAAATAATCCACGCAAAATAAAATAAAAAAAGTAATAATCCACACAAATGTTAGTAAATACTATATTTGCCGCTACATTGGTGACTTGATGTTTTTGCTCAGATTTTGAAGAAATTATCAACTTATTCTCATAATCCCTTATTTTTAGGAGATATCTAGATAAATACAAATGCTCCAGTATATCACATTTTAAAAAGATATACCTGAGTATATTTTCATTCTGTTAATTTAGTTTATTTTTTAAACATAGTAATTACATTTTGTCATTTTTTTCTTTTCCATTTGCTTCTTAACCTTTAATTTTTATGTTTATTCTTTTTTAGAAAAAGCCTCTTTTTCAACTCTTTAATCATTTTAGCTGACTATTCATTTGATTTTAGCATAATATTTTTTATTTTATTTTTCTTCTCTATTTAATACCCAAGTTTTCTGGCTCAGTGTTGATTTTTTTTTTTTTATTTAATATACTCATTGGATGCTTTATGTTGTTGTTTAACTATTCCATGTTTGTACAATTGATCGTGCTAGTTTGAGTCAGGGTGAGTCTTAACAGAACTCTGGCCTATTTAGGCAAAAATATACATATTAATATACTTATTAAATATTATTTAAGGACATCACTGTCATGATCTGATAAACATAGAAGAGATAAAGGAGAGAAGTGTTTCTCCTCAATAGATTGGTTATATTTGGCCATAGCTGCAAGTATAAAGGTGTTGTTCTTTGCCATGATTGTGGCAGAGGTCTTGGAAAATATAGGCAGAAAAATTCTCTTTATGTTTTAGTGAATTTATTCTTTCAAAGAAGTACAGATTGTTAGATTTTTATTTAAAGGAAAATGATTTTTTATAATGTTGCAATATTTTATTGTATTTTTGCTCTCTTTTCTTGTTGTATTCTTTATTTTTACTTTTGATATATGATGTTGCTTAAAGTGAAATGTCTATTTCTTCTTATTAACGTGTTTTCTTCAAAAATTAGTTTTAAAATGTATTTAGTCTTTTAGATCTTTTGTATATTACACAGATTTCCTAAAACAACAATTAATTGTTTACCAGTTCTGTACATATTCATTCTATCCATTGTTGCATTACTAACAAAAGACATGATTTTTTTGTATCTTCTATTTTATAATTATGAATCAAACCCTCATTTCAAAAAATAATTTTTTGTTTTGTGGACATTATTTAGAATTGTTCCACCTCCTATTACAGTTCTTAATTATATAATGGCACCTATAATTTATTTTAAACTTATGAAGTATATTGTCTCAAATATTTATTTCCTTTGTCCTCACTGTGTTTACAGTAACTAGCACAATGATGGGTAGAAAACTGGCACTTAATCAACATTTTATGGAGTGAATATATCAATCAGTGACTATCAAAATTTTTATCATACTAACATCAATAAAAACAGATTTCATAATTATTTTAATGTAGGATCAATTTAAGACAGTCAGCTGGAAACAGAGTGATAGCTCATTTAATTTACTCGAAATAAAAAGAATTTTTGTCATTCTCTAGGCTTTTGCAACATTTTGGGACTGGCAGTTTATTGCCTGTAAGGGATGAAAGTCTCTGGGGACATCATAAGATGCTCATCTCCTCTGTGCTCCTTATGCTCTTCCTCAATGGAAAACAAAATGTGGTTGCACCTTCTCCTCATCTCCCAGTATCCACACAACACTTCGTATTTAACTAGAGAGTCACACAGAGTAGGACATCCTGAGATAAGCCCTCCAGAAAAGGAAAGTCTTCAGGAAGCTACCAGGGAGTCTCCTATTTGCCCAGCAGAGTCACTGATCTGCTTCCTAACCAGGTAAGTCACTTACATTCTGTTAGGAAGGCTAGACAATGAATATGCACAATATCAAACAACCTTGAACCCACAAATTTTAACATGTCCATGCAGCTGAAGAGGACTCATGTCAAAGTTCTATGGGACTTCATCAAACATAATGTGTTTTACGATGCACAGGTTATCACTCTGCTTCATTCATCATCAAGGATCCTGTACTACAAATTTATGGCAGAATTCCCATGTTAAAACATACATAACATACACACACACAAACTCAACTATTTTTATGACTCTTTTGTGTCAGAAATGTTACCACATACTATTTCAATTTATATACCGCCAGAAATTTTACAAATATTTCATATTGAAAGGCACACAGAGATGGTGGCATTTTTTTAGGAAAAAGAATTTTTAAAATAAACCATTATGTTTAACTATTTCATGTTTGTACAATTACATGTGCTAGTTTGAATCAGGGTCAGTCTTAACAGAACTCTGGCCTATTTAGAGAAAAATATGCATATTAATATGCTTATTAAATATTATTGAAGGATATCACTGTCATGATCTGATAAAGATAGAAGAGATAAAGGAGAGAAGTGTTTCCCCTCAACAGATTGGTTAATTTTTGGCCATAGCTGCAAGTGTGAAAGATGTTACTCTTTGCCGTGTTTGTAGTAGAGGTCTTGGAAAATACAGGCAGCAAAATTCTCATTGTGTTTTAGTGAACTGAGAAAAAATTCCTCAGCAAATGTTCGGAAAATTTACTAACAAATTAGTAACATAATTTACATCATGTTTCACCTTAAAATATTATTGATTAAAGAATTAGATGTAGAAAATGAAACTAAAACAACAAGACAAATTTAAAGGTAATGATTTCCTAAATTAAGAATAAAGGTAATAAATAAAACACCATGTAAAAGTGAATTAGTATTTTAAAAAAGAAGTATTTGCGAAGTAAAACATGTAAATCATATTAAAATATTTGTATTGGGAAATTGATATGGGTCATATGACTAATCAAAGTCTAAAGGTCAGTAGTATACAACAATCTCTTACATAGTAATCAGAAGAAAACAGACATATCAACTTAACGATTGTCACATTTTAGTGAAGAAGAATTTGAATGTTACCTGAAAATACAAAATAATACCTTAGTAATAAAATGTGAACTTTAGGGTCTCACTCTTACTTGCTGAATGACAGGAAGGAAAAATAGATGATGACCAGTGGTGGTGTGAGTAAAGTACGTCATATTACATCCTTGATGAGAAGCAACTTCAAAATATAAATCAGAAAAAGGTACTCTTAAAAAAATAAAAAACGTAAAATAGAATCAAGATGTTTTTTATACATATGTGTATCTCAGGGTTGTTTTATATTTGCAACATTTCAAAGATGTTTACCTTTAAAATGAGAGAAAAATTATTACATAAATTCTGTTAAAGCAAAATATTATGAAGCTTTCAATTATATTCAAAAGAATTGTATTCCTACAAGTATTAAAAGACCTGAAAATATATACATAGGTATAATATTTAGTTAAATATAAAGATACGTACAGCATCATTCTATTCTATATTGGTGCCTTTTTTTATAATACTATATGTCCGTATCTAGTTCTATATATTATTTGTTGAAAATAAGAAACAAGATTTTTACAGTTAATATGTTTGATGTTGAGGATTATGCCTTTGTTTCTCCTACTAATTTTCTATTATGTTATCTTATTTATAGTGTTCATAAATTGTAATGTGAAAAAATAATCATTTAATAATGTAATAAAACCACATGTAATATTTTAATAAAAACCACATGTAATATCATTGATCAGGATTTTAACTTGTTTTTTCTTTACATAAGGGAAAATTGAACCCACGATATCATTTTGAAAACATAAGCCAGATGAACAACTTGAACATTCTTGTCCAAATGCGACAGTCATGTGCACTACTGATCCTGAGCCAGGGGAAGGTAAGTTCAGGAAACCAAGAGGACTGCAGAAGTGAAGCGGTCTGATGGGCAGAGTGGACATTATGTGGCTGATTCAGGGTACTCTGTACACAGAATAAACATGTGATCAATGTATAAGTCCAATGATGAGAACATAAGATAGAATATCTAAACACGAGATCGGTTTAGAAACCTGGCAGTGAAAACTAGTTCGGATAAACAGCCTGATCTCATCCAGTGTCAGTTGCTTTCCCTTTTTCCTTCAGCCACACTAGTATTCTTAGAGCTAACAGACGTCCTCAGTGCAAGACTTTTTGCTTTTTCAATTTTCCCTTCATCAAATGATCCTTCATTCTTGCATCCTCTATTTTTTTTTTTTTTTTTTGTAGAGACAGAGTCTCACTTTATCGCCCTGGGTAGAGTGCCGTGGCGTCACACTGCTCACAGCAACCTCCAGCTCTTGGGCTTAAGCGATTCTCTTGCCTCAGCCTCCCTAGTAGCTGG
>CAUYON010059832.1:0-17313 GCA_963573935.1 Arctocebus calabarensis | reverse complement strand
TTTCTATATTATTTTCTGTAAATAAATTCTGTCTTAACACTGGAGAAAAAAAAGAAAGAAAAAAAATGCCATGAAGGCTATATTAAACAGTTTGATGAAAACATTTCAGATTGTATATGAAACCAGCACATTGTACCCCTTTAAAAGAATTAATTTTTTTAACCATTTTGAGTTTGTACTGTGAAATTTTTCTACTTACTGTCCACATAACACTTTCTGCACTCCCGCCTTTAAGGCATTGTACATGCCTTCCTTCAGAGCCAAGTTTACTTCCCTGATGTGTCCTCCCTTGAATACTGCAACTTGGATTGCCCTCACCCTCCTCTAGTACTGTCTTTTTTGTTCCCAACATTTGTGTACAGCTTCATGTCATACTTCAAGTTTCTACATTTCATGAAGTTTCTCTATTAATATCTAAAATCCCTCCTCCAGTGTGCTTTTTTTTTTCAGTTTTTGGCCAGGGTTGCGTTTGAACCTACCACTTCTGGTATATGTGGGGCTGGTGCCACAGGTACCACCCCACACTTTAATTTTTAATCATGTTTTATTTATGTTTACTGGATTTATTGCAACATAACGTTGACTATATATCGATTTGCTTATTTGAGATTATATGTTTCGCCCAATAGTATATAAGCATCATAAAGCCATGAATTTTGCCTGTTTTATTCATTACTGTGTCTTCAGCACAAATGAGAATGTCCAATACAACAGATAAAAATCTTTTTTTTAATGAGTATACAGGGATTGAGTCTCCTGGGATTGTACATGTCCTCGGCACTTGCACCCAGGAGTTTGCAGGTGGATAAATAGGCATGTTGCTAGTCTCTTGGCTTTCCTGTGTGCCAGATGGACAGTGTGTCACTTGTATGTGGTCTTGAAGGGATGCCATGAGAATGATAGAGTGATGTCCTAATTTATTGATTAACAGTTCAAGTGTTCCCAGAGTGCAGTCATGGTTTCCATGTGTAAATTATTTTGTGATTACT
This sequence comes from Arctocebus calabarensis, assembly GCA_963573935.1. Lineage (NCBI taxonomy): Eukaryota > Metazoa > Chordata > Mammalia > Primates > Lorisidae > Arctocebus > Arctocebus calabarensis. The sequence continues at coordinate 16,324 of CAUYON010059832.1, read as the reverse complement.
TCACAAAATAATAATAATTTTAAAAAGCATATAATAAGAAGGTACTTCATTCAGAGATTAATACTGAGAACTATGTCAGCTTAATTATCCTCTGTAACAATAGAACAAATTACCCTTCACTGTTATCACCCTGTCCCCACCCCACATACTCTCACCTGCTGTGCGTCACCTCATCTAATCTTTTACAAAACTGTGAGCCTGGACAACATGGGGTAGCTCAAATTCAAACAGATCCACAGGTGTTTACTTTCTTGCATTGTCACACACATGTCCAGACCTCAAGCAGGGCAAGAACGGTGTGATGCTGCACAGAGGCTGCAGTGTGGATCAGAAGCACAGGTGCAGCATTTGAGCACCCTCTTGGACCCTCTTGGCCATGGACTTCTGCAAACACAGCCGGCTGACTGCATGGAAATAACTCCATCTAGGCATTTTATGTAAACTTCAACCAGCAGGGCTCACTTTTTTAGATAGAACATTGAATGTTTTCCATAGCTCTTTGGTGAACAGGAAAAGGAATATAAGGAAAATTATGAAGTGAAGGGGATTGAATTGTGGCTGATTTCCCCCCCTTTATGCCTCAACTCCTCTTTCTCTCTTTGGGCTTTCTTTGGTTCTGCTCCACCTCTATTTCCCATATTTACTAGTTCATTTTTTATTCATTTGTTCATTCACTCATTTATTCCTTCACTCAGCATGTATAGACCAAATGCATACCATGTGCCAGGCACTGAGATAGATGAAAACATACAGGATCAGTAAGCAGGATACAGCTTGTGTTCTCAAGAGTTCAATTATAAAAAGGAAGAGCTCTGTGGTGCTCCTTTTTCAAGGGCCTACTTTCAACCAGTTCTGTATCAATTGGTTTGCTTGTATAAACAAATACTCATGGTCTGATGGGGCTAGAGTAATGGTATGAGGGTGGAAGAAGGAACAAAACAGCAGGTCTTATTCCTCAAAAAGCTCAAAGATTGTATGAGAAGAAAAGGGCTGTAAAAATAGTACAATGGAAGGGAGAATAAGGTTAAATTCAACAAGAGAAATAAAAACAAAATGCTAGAGATTTTTAAGAAGAAGAGTTTACCTTCAATATGTAGAGAAGGAGGGGCGAGGAAATACTTGCTAGAGGGGGAGCTAGTTCATTTGAAGGTTGAAGGACAGTTAGAATTTCTTTAGACTGACAAGGAGGATGTCCAGGTATATGGAAAAGTGTGGCAGAGAGAAAGCACAGGATCTGTTTAGCAAAAATGGCCTCAAATGCCCAAATGAAGGATTTGTGTTTTGTTAATTCACAGAGAGGGGTCCCTGAAGGCATTTGAACTGATTGGTTGATAACTTATTGCTTGGAGCTGCTCTTAAAGAACAGTTTTCAGTCATGGAGGGGGGATAGGATGGAATCAGATGAGTCTATAGTAAGCAGACTACTTTCTACAGAGAGCAGCCTACCCTGGAAGTCCAGAGGAGACATGCAGATGTGGCAGCAAAGGGAACCCACACCCACGTGAAGAAACGGTGCCCATGTCATGATATTGGAATTAGCATCTTCAACTCAAAAAATGCAGGGGTAGAGGAGGTGAAAAGCTGAAGACAGAGCTGCAGAAATGTTCTCTGCTAACACCCAAGGGCTTGCCTTCCCTGCCTGGAATGACATTGCACCTTAGGAAAGTCCTTCCTCGATGCTGTTGATTATAGTTGACTCTGCACCCTTACTTGGGGCATTTTTTGTTCTGATAACCACTATTCAATGTTTTAATTTATCCACTGTCACACAGGCTGAACATTTTGCCTTAATTACAGATAGTAGTGAAATTAATTAGTTAGAGAATGAGAAGAGCTAGGCTTCAAGGGAGTCACTTCTTCAAACTAAATAAAAATGGATGGGTAATGTCTGGAAGGTCACTAAGGTTGCTTATTGGCTGGAAAAGAAAGAAAAAGACTGTGGGAAAGAAAGCTTTCCATCCCAAGCCACAGATTGGCTTAATGATTGTCAAATAGTCACCTTGAATGTCCTAAAAGTTGGGTCCAAAAGCAGAAGAGAGTTGGCAAATGTCAATGAGAGAAAGGCAGGATCTTAGCAAAGACACAGCTGTCTGTGATGAGCTCATATGAGCACTTCGAGTGGAGAAGAGGCAATAATAAATCATGAATGCTGACCTTCACCAGCACCAGTTTGTTACTGGGAGAGCTGCAGACCATCCCAAGCTGTGGCCTCAGGAGTATATTGCTACACCCACCTGAGCTGACTCCACAGACTCCATCCTTGGAATTCACCCCACAGTTGTCCATGGTCACAATATGTCTATCTTAGTCAATTAGAAATTTGTGTAAGTGTCTTTATTTTCCAAAACCATGAGAAGAAATACCTATATAGGTAATTTTTTAAACTGAGCTCAGAGTCCATTTTAAAAATTATATTTCACCCAAACAACTAAAAATACTATAAATTCTTATCATGCCTTTCTCACCCACTTCAGATTGCAATTATTATCATTACTAGTTAGATTTGGATGCTCTTAGAAGTCCTCATTGACTTTTAATTAAGTGCCAAAATGTTCCAACTACTTCACATACCCTAAAGATTTCTGCACAAATTCTAATTTCCTTCAGATGCCTCCTAGCACATGAAGGGATGCAGAGATGCACTCAACTGCAGCGCTGCAAGGGGAGGAATCGTGATGTGCTTCTAACAAAATGGTTAAAGAAAATCAAAGCCCTACATGTAAAATAATTGCTATATGTGTGGGGCTGATGTGCGTTATATTCACAGCTACCAGAAATTACTTTGAAATTACTGTTAAAGGTTTGGTTCAAAAGTCAGCTCCTAAAACAAAAATCATGTACAGGCAAAATGACCTTTGGTGTTCCTTGACATTGTCCTAAACAATAAGTAATAGTGACAGATAAGTACATAATTCATGTTTAATTGAAAAACATATAATCAAGTGTCAATGTGCAAAATATAATTCTGTAATATATTTACAGTTATAAGAAAAAATATTCACCACTAGCTGGACAAGTGGACAAGACAGCAAAGCAGAAGAACTAAGGCAACTGAGGAATCTCAGATAAGTGTCTTTCCATCTTCCCCAAGTTCATTCCCACCTTAAGGACATCATTCTGGAAAGGCTCCACCTGGAATGTTCTAGAATGTGGCATTTTCCTATTAAATATATATATATGTATATTTACATTTAACTTATTTATATATATATACATATATATTAAATGTAAATATATGTATATGTAAATATATATAGCGAGAGAATAAATGGGCCTAACAGATATTCACAGAATATTCTATCCCCAAACTGTAGAAAGTATATTTTTCTTATTAGTACAAGGTATATATTCCAAGATCAAGCATACATTTGGCACCAAAACAAGTCTCATCAAATTTAGAAAAATTTAAGTCATATCACATCTTCTTGGACCACAGTGGAATAAAACTAGAAATCAAGTCTAAGGGAATACTCCAATGAAACAATTTCATGCAAATTAAACAAACTGCTGCTGAACATTTCTTGGGTCAATGACAAAATCAAGAAGGAAATAAAATTTTAAAAAATGTAATGACAAAGGCAACACAAACTTCCAAAGTCTCTGGGATATACAGAAAGCATTGCTAAAGGGAAGTTCATTGCTCTAACGCCTACATGAGGAAGAAAGATCATAAATTAGCAGCCTAATGTCATACCTTGAACAATTAGAAAAAGACAAACAAAGCAAATGCAAAGCTAGCAGAAAAATAAAGAAAAAACAAGGATCAGAGCAGAAACTAAATGAAATGGAAACCCCAAAACAATACAAAATATCACTGAAACTAAAAATTGGTTCTTTAAAGAGAGAAACAGAATCAACAGATCACTAGGTAGATTAACTACAAGCAAAAGAGAAGGAACTCAGATAAGCTTAATCAGAAAAGACAAAGGAGAGTGAAAGTTTAATCTCTTCTGATCCTATGTGGATGCCCTTGATCGCCTTTTCTTCCCTTATTGCAATGGCTAGAACTTCCATTACAATGTTGATAATTCCTTTATTGGGTATATATCCTGAAGACCAAAAATCACATCATAATAAAGATATTTGTACCAGAATGTTTATTGCAGCCCAATTCATAATTGCTAAGTCGTGGAAGAAGCCCAATGCCCATTGACCTACGAATGGATTAATAAATTCTGGTACATGTATACCATGGAATACTATGTAGTCGTAAAGAAAGATGGAGACTTTACCTCTTTTCTCTTTACATGGATGAAGCTGGAATATATTCTTCTTAGCAAAGTATCTCAAGAATGGAAGAAAAAGTATCCAATGTACTCAGCCCTAATATGAAGCTAATTTATAGCTTTCATATGAAGACTAAAACCCAATTATAGCACAGGAATACAGGGAAAGGGGAAAGGGAGGGGAGGGGAGAGGGGAGGATAGATGGAGGGAAGGCAATTAGTGGGAATACACCTACGGTGCATCTTAGCAGGGTACTGGTGAAACTTATTAAAGGTAGAGTATCAATGTCTTTATATAGTAATCAAGAAAATGCCATGAAGGCTATCTGTAACAGTACGATCAAAATATTTCTGAATGTATATGAATTGTGCCCTATGATCGCACCAATGTACATAAGTATGATTCAATAAAATTATTTAAAAAAAAAAGTGTTCCTAGAGCAGCCTAATGTTTCAGCTGACATCCCCTCAATCGTAGAACTAGATCACAAGGCTTCACTTGGCTCCCCAAATGCTGAGAAATACAGTATTTCTTCTGGAAGGTCATGCACATAGCTGGAAACTGAGGTTTCTGTTACTTGACAAGGGAAAGGATATGAAGACACAACCTATCTCTATAGCATCTGCATTTGGCCACTCGTTGCTAATATTGTCCTATAATCACCAAGAGCAGGAGGGTCATTCCAAGTGTCTTAGATGGAAAGTTACAGAGCTTCAATCAAAGCTACCATAGAAGACACAGAAAGCAACAAAACAAAACTCAGAGCAAGGATTGTGAGAAGAGGAAAATGGCATTAGGAACACAGACACTTAGCTTTGAAATGGCAGTGATTTTCTTAGGCCATACTATTTGATTAAATTGCAGAGGAAAGTCAAATCTTCATTTAAAGTATATTACTAAAATTAAATGCACACATATTTTGCAAGAGTGTTAATACAAGAAAATTTAAAATATGAGAGTATCAGGTTATGTGGGCTTTTCCTGGAATGTGTAAGCTCTGTTGGAGAAAATGATCCTTCAGCCAAGGGATAATCAACCTCAAGGACACTCCTGACTTTGTCACTGGTGGATCAATTAAATTTGCTGGGTTGCATTTGAGCATCTGAAGATCCTGGTGACAGCTTCAGTGACCCAGTGGGTCTCTCCCACATATGTATTCTGTGGATCCTTAACTTCTGGATATTTCGTAGAGATTTCAGGTCAGCAATGGTGTAGGAACCTTTAGGACCTTAGTCCCAGCAGAATAGCAGGTGTCATCTGGGTGAGGAAGAAGCCACAGGTAGGACCTCAATGGGAGCACTTGTCAATCATGTAGCTACACTCTGGTTTCATCTGTGTCATACTCATGAATTTTAGAAAATTGCGTTTTCCCTTTTTGTCCTTGTGTGTTTTAGAAGTCACCACAGGTATACCCAAAGGGGTTGGGGCTAGCAATTTTAAAATGCTTGAAGAAACAGCCTGGTAAATCAAAAGTTGAAAATATTGTAAATTGAAAATGCATCAATACACCTAACTTACTGTACGGCATGGTAAGCCTCGCCTACTTTAAATGTACCCTCCAAACATTTGCATTAACTCTGCAGTCCCTGAGGGTGGTGCTGGGCAAGGGAGCAAAGCTTCATCTGTATTTACAGCCACTCTCATTGTTCACATCACCACCTATTAGATTCTCATAGGAACTCGAACCCTACTATAAACCATGCACACGAGGGATCCAGATTGTGTATCTTTAGGAGAATCTAAAGCCTGGTGATTGGATGTGGAGCTCAGGTGGTGATGCTAGTGCTGGGGTCGTCTAGTGACAGGGAAACAAGCTCAGAGGGCCCATTGATCTGCATTGTGGTGTGCTGCATAAATTATTTCATTGTATATTGCAATGTAATTGTAACAGAAATGAAGTGCATAATAAATGCAATAAGCTTGAATCATCCTGAAACCATCCCCCAGACCCCTACTTCTGTCTGTGGAAAAATTGTCTTCCATGAAATGAGTCTCTGCTGCCAAAAAGGTCAAGGACCACTGTGTCAGCTTATAGGGGGACAAAATAAATTGGCCACACAGTCTACGGTAGGGTGCCCTTTGTCTACCTTCGTGCTTGCAGGGCTGACTAGGAGCTGGGCGCTTGGCCTGCACCGAGCGTCTAGAGGCAGTATCTATCCCACCACATGGGGCCAACTCGGAAAAGGTCAACATGCAAACTGCGATTTCGAAAGAAAGTGTTTTGCTTTCAAACCATTGTAAGTTGAACCATTGTTAAGTCGGGGACCATCTGTATTGGTAAATATTTCATGGTAGTAATAAATAATTCATCAGTTACATCACTAATCAGGTAAGTGTCCTGTAACATTGAGAGGCAGGTTTCAGGGAGATAGTTGGTTCTTAACCAGCAGCTAAGTTCAACCACAGTCACAGCCAGAGAGTCAAGACATAGTAATAGGAGTTTAGGACGAAAACAAGGTAAAAGTCACAGGCTGCAATTATAGAACTGACAGAGAATTAGCCTTTTGTGCTGTTAGTGTTTAATACAAATGCTGAAATAATATCATTGATAATATTTTCAACATTTCAACTTTGCAGTTCTTTAAAAACCTGGAATTTTTAACAATATAGCTCATTGCTTGGCTTATAAGATGTTCCCACATGCTCTAATCTTCAGAACTCAGCTTCAGATTATTTTCTTTTAAGTTGTGTGTCTAAGTAACTGTACCTACTTAACTTTAGACATTTTTTTTTTCTTTTTGAGACAGAGTCTCAAGCTGTCACCCAGAGTAGAGTACCAAGGCATTACAGCTTACAGCAACCTCCAATTATAATTATATAATTGGGCTTATGCAGTTCTCTTGCCTCAGCCTCCCAAGCAGCTGAGACTACAGGCGCCCGCCACAACACCTGGCTATTTTTTGGTTGTAGTTGTCATCGTTGTTTGGCAAACCTGGGCTGAATTTGAACCTGCCGGCACCAGTGTATGTGGCTGGCACCCTAGCTGCTGAGCTACAGGTGCTGAGCCTTAACTTTAGACTTTGAAGTATCTAAAATGTTAGGTCTTGTGTAAAATATTAAATCCTTTAAAGAATTGTTTCTGATTGTGACATATATCACAAAATAACTAACATTATCCAAAAGAAAGCTGATCCCTCTATTATTTGTTTTGATGTTTCATTCTTTTAATGGTATAAAAGAGAACTTTTGACAAATATAAAAGGTAAAACCTTAAATAGAGATATAATATCTTGCTAGGATTAGCTGTGACGTGTCAGTGAAACCCATTTTTTCTATTTAATTTTTAATTAAAGTCTTAATTGTGTACATTTATGGGGTATAATGTGATGATTTGATATACAATGTGGAATGCTTAAATCAAACAGATTAACACAACAATCACTTTACTTATTTTTTGTGGTAAGACATTTACAATTTATTTTTAGTTATTTTGAAATATACCCTTGCTTTGTGCATATTATGTGAGATCCCACCAATCACTTTCTCCCTCCTCTGCCCTCCCCCTTGCTAGGCTATATTTGTGTTTTATCAATTGTATGAGTGTAGGTTTATACATTGGTTTCATAATAGTATTGAGTACATTGGATACTAGGTGTAGCTTCTTAATAATTACATATTGTTTTCTGCTCCCCTAATATTCCCAGTCAGGGAAAAAGGGGATTTCAAGTTTTTATCTAAAGCTTTCAGGGAATATTCCTAAAAGAATCTCAGTAATATTTCTCTGGGCCTTTTTTCCCCCTCTCTTTTTAAAGACAGGGTCTCTGTTCCAGCCCAGACTGGAGTGGAGGGCAGTAGTGTCATCATAGCTCACGGCAGCCTCAAACTGCTAGGCTCTGAGTAGCTGCAGCTACAGGCATATACCACTACATGCTGGCTAAATTTTTTAATTTTAATTTTACCTTTTTCTGGAGACGGGTTCTCACTGGGTTTCTCAAGCTCATCTTGAACGCTTGGCCTCAAACACTCCAATCTCTTCAGCCTCCCAACATGCTGGGATTACAGGTGCAAGCCACCACACCTGCTGGCCATCTGCGGGCCTTTTTGAAAGCATGCTTTGAAGTGGTTTTTGTCCTGCCTTAGCTTAGGAACGGGAAGGGAGGGTAGCCGGTAGCGGACATCCCCTATGCAGTGACAAGCTAAGGCATGAAAACTCACCACTGGGAGGCAGGCCACATGAACACATGGACTTGACATTTGTGCACATGCTGATTCTGAGCTGAGAAACCCACATGATCAGAAGAAAGATTTTCTTGCAAAACAGTATCCCTGAAAACCCAATTGCGTACTGGCCTTTGTTTTCATCTTTTTTGAGAAAGGATCTTTTTGCTGAGTGGCTGGGCGTTCTCTGAACAGACAAGCCCCTTGGCTCCTGCAGGTACAGCCCATGTTGCTCTCTGCTCTCCGGCTCCCTCCAGTGACTCGGGGGAGGAGATGTGCTAGCTCAGGGTGAAGTGTCAGCCTCTCGGTGGCCACTCTTCCCTTTGGTGGGTGCCTGGTTATGCTGGGGGTGGGGGGAGGAAAAAGAAAGGGCAGGCGGGCCTAGGTGAAGTCATCCAAGAAAAGTTACCAGCTGGACAGGGCACCTTCTCACACGACTGGCGAGAGAGTGCTGGAAGCTGGGCACTGCTTGCTCCCAGCTGCCTGTCACGGTACTGGGAGTAAGAGGTGACCTATTTATTTTTAGAAGGGGGCAGTCATAATAACCCGGCTCCCAGCTTCATTCAAGCCAGGCAGACTCTTTGGAAGTTTGTAAACAACACCTTTCTGAGTAGGGGAGGAGCACTTTTCTTCCAGAAAGGAAAGAACTTCTTCACTATTGGGGTTTTTCCTCTCCTGATATTCACCTTTAGAGCAGAAAAGAAACTCTTATTTGATCTCATTAGCTGTGGGGAGCAGGTGCTCCAGCCTTCTCTGCTATTTTTATTTTTAAAGGGCAGAAATGCCTGAAGGTAAGGACTTCGGACCCAGCAAAAGGTAATTATGATATATATATACTTACTTTTCCTTGAGTCTGTTTTGTTGGCTAATTATATTTTTGAAAGCATTATCACTGATTTTAAAAAGTAGTTAAAATAAAAAAAATAAGAATACAATTTCTTAATTCCGGAAAACTGAATTTTTCTTTGGCCTGAACTACCTGAAGAGATACAAATAGCTTAATATACTCATAAAAAAGCATATGCAGACATGTTTTTCTTGATTGAGAAGGTGGTGGCCTGAAATTTTCAATAGTGGTTCCTCATACATAAGGTAAATTCTACTTGAATTTTTGATGTATTTTTAACTTTAGATGACCGTTGTTGGAAATCTATGTTAGTGAATATTTTAAAAATTGTCTGCATTTTAAAGACTTTTTGAACATCTCTAAAGGTTAAATAATGGACTAACATAATCAATTTCGATATTTCAGAACTTTTTTTAATCTTGCCTTTGAAAATATGATCAATTGGGCCCCTGTATATGTTCCATTAACTGAATCAGTGTTTTTATTTATATCTAATTCTGAGAAGGGGAAGTTAAGAGAGGGTAAAGGAAACTGGTAATGAATTCCTGCTGATATGAGAATAACTGTGCCCATATTGGAAGTCTTCCTTTGAGCACATTGCTGTTAACAAAACTCAGATGTCTTCATTGGAATTCTAATTGGGATCATTGAAAGTTGGATATGAAGAAGTAAAAACAAAATTATGAAACAACTCAAAGCAGTCATTGACAATTTTACTGTCAGAGAAAGTGGAAACTGGTAACTCTCTAGGAACAAAAGCACCAAAATATATTTTTGTCATTGTATTAAAGACAAGCATCCCCTTTCAGCTATGGCATGTGGGGCATGTTTGTATGGGTGGTGATTATAGTCAGTTGTAATAGTGTCCTTAAAAAATAATTTTTGCTTTAGTTTTCTAGCTTTTATTTTCTTACAAATTCCTTCCCAGTATGTGTACATTAAATTGAACGATGAAATAACTTTCTGCATAAAATGAGACATTAAATCCATTACTGGAAGATGACATTTATATATGGTGCCTAGAGAGGGCTATGGATTGACTAACTAGTTAAGAAAATATTTTTAAGAAACATAAATGTCAGGTTTGATTTGGAGGTGAAGGGTGGATATCCTGGTGTGGTGTGCGTGTGTGTGTTCTCTCCATGACATTTTAATATTTCTGAAAGCAGAATTTCTCTTTTTCACTTAACAACTAGGCTTTTCCACCAGCTGTCTACGTGGATTTTTGCACAGGATACAATTTTTAGCAAATACTTACTGAATGAAATGTATTTATAAGTCATTTTACACCTGCAGTATGTATCTACAGAGTAGATCATTACACAGATTGAAAAGGAGTGATTGGACAGGAATGTGATGAGGATTGCTTTAATGACACAGTAGGATCACAATTAGGCAGTAACTAATTGTTGATAATAAATATTTTGAAGAGTTTATGATATAAAGTAAACAAATATAAGAGTTCTTCTAAGAATGTTTTATTGGCTAAAAAGAATAAACAAATGACAAGAATGTATACATGTATAAATATATATTTTATACACATATAATGATTGTTAGTACCAAGGATTAGGAACCTATTTGACTGAAAACAGGAAACTCACCCTCCTTTGTTTCTGTTTCCCCACCCACCTTTTATTTTGATGAGATCAATTTAGCTCTTAACAGTGGTGATTTTCTTTCCAATGTATTTTGCTTTACTTCATACATTTGTTTGCTTTTTCTCTATTTGTTCAAAAAGAAAGGGCATCCTGGACTGGGAATGTTTACAGCTAGGCTAGAAATAACGTATTACAATTTAAAGAGAATTTTACTCCTGCCAAATTTGAGATCAGATGCGATTGGGCAAGCCTTTTGGTGCCATGTCTAAAAGACACAACTGTGGTAAGTCTGCTGACAGAGCCTGTTCACAGCACTCGATTGCAGGAGGTTCTAGCTGAATCTCATGTCGAGGCTTGTTCATAATACTTTAGTCCCATTTTGGGACTTGGCGACCTGATTGCTCTGTAACTGGCAGTGAGCTAAATCTGAGTTTGGTCTTTGAGAAAATCACTGGGAACCCAATAATAGGGGGCCTCTGGCTATTCACTGTAGGCAGCCCACACCGAAGGCCTAGGGCTCTGAGGCACCATTTTAGTCACTAATCGGACAGGAGTGACCAATTGTCAGGCAGGAGGGCAGAGGGGGCAGAGCCTCCTCCTTGCAGTTCATCTTTTACCAGCAATAAACATTCACAGCAAGAAACTCCAGAGGCTCTGTGCCATTTTCAAGGTCAGAAGATGAGGCAAGAGGGAGAGAAAGAATGCCACTCCGAAGCAGGCGAGGGAGGCTCCCAACCAGGGAGCGAGCATCAGGTGCCAGGAAAGGAGAAAAAACAGTAGGGGCAGCAGATGGGAAGCGGACGTGATAACGGAGTGGGGGGACATCATACCCTGGCCTGAGGCCCAGCTCTCCAGTGCTTCCTTGTCCCACCTCATTTGGGGCCCCACCTGGGCACCCCAACCCAGCAGGTCCTCAGCAGCCTGAGCAGAGGGGCATGAATGGGTGGGCCTTCCCTGCTCCCTGCTGTCCTGAACAGGAAGGAGCCCAGGCACCAAGACTGAGCTCCGGATATGTCTCCATCATGGAAGCAGAGAATTGGGTTCACACATCCATTGGTTAACTCAGTAGGTATTTATGGAGCTGTGAATCTAAGCCAATTGCTGTGCCAGGGGACAGAGCAATGGCTTTGGCTTCTTTTGTCACAGAGACACACCGCAAGGTAGAAATAAAAGTATTGCAGACAATAAGGGCTAAGAAAATAAAAATTAAATTGCTGGTAGAAGGGCAATGGGTGGAGGATGGGGGTGAAGGGATGGTAAAAATGGGTGGAGGATGGGGGTGAAGGGATGGTAAAAGGAAAAATGTTGGCAGCTAATTCAGGACTCTGAGAACACTATTCTTTGACTTGTCATATGGTAAAGACTTAAAAGTTTGTTTGGAAGCCCACTGAGACTGTGAAGCTATAACTTCACCGTACCAAATTTGACCTCTCAGAGAACTTATTGCTTTGCTCTGGAGTGGTGAGGTTGCCATCAGTTTCTGTTCAGGATAGAGGAAGGGTTGTTGTATTTAAGAAAACCAAAGCTCTTTTAAAGCACAAAAGTCTGTTTACTATTTGGAAATGTCATCGGTAATTTCATTGAATTTTATTCTTGGAATGTTTAAAAGAAATTGATTTTAAGGTATTTCTTCCAGATATTATAATAATTCAGGTTGGCCAGGCTATAGACTTACTTTTACACTGTTGATAAAGCCTCACAGCGATGATACCATTTCTTTAAAATACAGGGTGAGGATGAGAAAAGACTCCCACAGAAACCCAACCCAGGCGTGCTAACTCGAGTTTGTGTGCTTCAACCTCTAGTAAATGGATTCCTCTGAACAAGCATACTACAGCTTTTCTATGTTTAAAAAAGTTCTTATGCTGCCTTTGGTTTTGAAATAGGCACAGAGTGATGAAATAAATAAACTAAGTTAATCAGTGAAGGAGTTGCAGTCTGAAGGCAGGTGGCTGATTCCTGAGCCTTTGCAATTAGACATGTATGTAGTAGTTGTATGCTGGGTTCAACACTCAGAAAAGCTGGTATCGGTTCAGAGAGGTCATTGGATTGGGACACAGGAGAAAGGAGAGAGTCTGGAGGTAAGTGGGAGACACAGGTAGGGAGCTCTCATTGGGCCCTGTAGGCAGTGGTGTGCTGGTGAAAGGTACACAGTTGACTCTCTGGAGGAAGGAAGTCCTGATGTTTAGCACTCACTGATTCCTATGGTGTAAATACACTCACGGTGGTTGACTACAAGCCACCCACCCATTGAGGTTACTGAGAATAGAGCTGGAAAGAGAATCACAATATTGGCTCATGAGCCAGGGCTCAGTCTCGGTAGGCAACTGACTGAGGGCCAAGACAAGAGTTCAAATTTAATTCTGTGTTACATCTTCTCCATTTCCATGTCTTTAAGGCATAAAAGACATTCCAGTAAAGGATTGTGGAAGGAATCAATAGCTTATTTTTCTTCCACTCTGCTACACAATCATGGAAAATGTCTATCAGGTTATGGAAAATATGTACACTTGTGAAATCCTACTTTGACCCAGCTGGGCTAATATTTGAAATTGATTAAGAACATGTAGAACAATGCAATCTGTCCTTGTTGCCGGAGAGTTGGTTGTGTGAGAGCTATCTTTTTTTGGAGGGCGGGGGAGAGCTATCTTAATCACCAGCTAATATGTGGTGTGCTTCCTAAACCCTGCAGCTCCCCAATTGGTTTCTAGTAGTCAAGCCCCTGTTAAACCTGATTCCTGTTTTATAAACACAGGGCGACAAATTATTTGCTGCCATCCCTAAAATGTGACGAAGGTCTGTTTGATTTATAGTACCCAAGGAGGGCTGCAGCTGCTGTTTGGTGGGCCCTGGGAAGGTCTGTCCCTAGCCCTGATAGGACAAAAGCCTAATTGTGTGAGTTTCCCCTTACTCCCTTCCTTTGTCCCTTGTGGAAAATCTGTGTCTAAATCCATTGGGGTGTTTTGCTTCTCCTCCACACCAGGCTAATCTGGGTCCTGCAGAAGGCATGTGTAAACACAGGCTTACCTGAGTGCACATCCCATACTCTTGTCATTCATATGTTTTAACAAAACATCTCCCATTAAACAGCTTCCCACTAATGGATGTTATAGCCATACATTTAGGGAGATAAAGTAGTATCGGGAAAAAATTTATAAAGATGAAAAGGTCAACTATAATCTTAAAACTCTAAAAATATGCTGTTACATTGTCTTGTGGTTCTTCTTGGATGTATTTTCTTGGCAAAGTTGTAGCAAGCATATGATAAATACAGTTTTGAGTGCTGCTTTTCTCTCACCTGAGCATTTCCCAGTAGCACCTCATTTTAGTTGCATTTTAAATGCCTGGAAATCCTTTGGACTTCCTCACCTTTATTTATCGTTGTTAGTAAAAAACTGTTTTGCATTTATAAGTGAGCGTGAAATATGACACTGTGTTTTTTATTTTAATTAGAGGAATGATGGAATCAAAGAATGGGAAGTATGAACTGCTGGTTTTTTAAGGCCTGGCCCAGAAACTGGCACAAGACCCTTCCCCCCTTCCATTGGCTGAGTAGCCCAAGTGCTCACTTTTCCCTTGGGAATAATATCTAAGAATTTGGGGGCCTTACTTTATAAATTAAAAAAAGAGAAAAATGCTTAATTGGTATTTGCTGTCAGAAAATTTTATCAATTGTCAGGTGAAAGGATGGTGAAATTTGTCATCTGGCCTTTCCTGCTTTTAAAAAAAAGGCAGGATGACACCCTTCCCTTGTGGGGTAATTACCAGCTAGTGGTCTAGTCTCTTGATGAATATGCTTACATAGAATAATTTTCAGTAACTTTCTGGTTTATTAAAGCTCACATTTTAAAGGATAAGCAATTTTAACCATGTTGCAGGGTGGCTGTGAGCATGGATTTTGGAATGATGCAAAGCCGTTTTTGACCCAAGCTGCAAATCCCAGCCTCATCATGTCCTAGTTGGGTAACCCCAAGCCAATGAATTTCATTTTGTTTTCAGTAACAAGGGAGAATAATACCTTACTTATAGGTTTGTTTTGTAGATTATATATGGTAAGCCATATCAAATAGTTTAGTGAATGGCTCAGTGTCAAGTCCTTATAAGTGGTTGTTAATGATAATACGAAAGTTATACATTTCCTTAAGCAGCACAAAATAGGTCACAGTTGAGTGGAAGCAGCTAGACCATCGGTGGTCTCCTCGTTGAGAATATCCCGTTTGCTAGACATCTGTAGCCTATCCACTGTCCTAGGTGGTGGGCTCAGCTGTGGGTGTGCAGTCGCCTGCCCACTTCCCTAAGCAGTTCTGGAGCACATTCTGGTTGCTCTGGTCTTAGTGGTCTGTGAGCTCCTTTAACTGAATTAGGACTAGGAAGTGTAAATGTTTGCTTCCCCTAGTTTTGGCATTTCCTAGGACTGCTTGAGTACCATGTGAATTTTGGTGTTATGCCATAGACGTTGTGGAGCATGGCATGAATGTATTCACCCCTTAGGGGCAAAACAAAGATGTTTCTCAGTGCCTCCATAGGGAGATGAATATCCACGGGAGGAATCTCAGCCTCAGGATGTGTGTGTATATTGTGAAGATGACTTGCTTTAATCTTATGGGCACTGTGAATCTTCTCAAGGTTCCTGATTCCATCTCTTATTGAGATGTTTGAAAATCTGGAGCTAACATTGTAGTTCATCTGTGGAAGGTGTGTAGAGCTCTCTGGAATTCACTTCCAGGCCCTCTTCTTTTGCATGTCTTTATTATTCTCTTCCCTTGAGGTCCTTTGGTCTCATCACCTTGTAGCACCCACCTTGTTGCACACATGGGGGACCCCCTTGCATAGGTGTGTAATAAGTGTCCATCAGAGACAGCCAGTGTGAAGCTGCCAGTCACTCCAGGCTCTGACCCCAGAGCAGGGTAAAGTCCTGGCGTGGGGCTCATCTCCTGGGTGAAGGGTGCTATTTGGTAGGCTGCACAAACACAGCCTATGGTTGAGAGAATAGCCTCTGCCACCCACAAATTAAATATTCACCTATTTTAAATTTAAGGCTAGGGCACTAAAAGCAGTTCCATTACAGAGAAGTTCAGGTGAGGGTTGGCGATAGGATGGTGCTTTTGAGAAAGTAGGGCATCAGCCTACAAAGCTGAAAGGTTGATTTGAAAATCAATATTTTATTCAGCAGTCAAATACCTCTTTCAGCTTAAATCCAGGGAGTTTGATTTGTTTCTGTGGGCTGTTGGCCCCGTTGCAGCCCACGTTCTTAATGGATAATAAGAACCAGCCAAGACTTAGAAGAAAGACCTTCAGGCAGAAGTGAGTTTTAAAACTCTGCTTACGTTTTTCCAGCTGTTCTTGTGAAATACTAGTAAACTCTCAATGGGGAAATAAAAATGTCCTCCTGTGGAAACACTGGCTTCATGTCCTAGTCCTGCATGGAAATGACCTCATCGCGTGGCTTCTGTGAGGGAGATGAGATTGGGCAAGACAGCCCTCCGTCCAG
>CAUYON010059831.1:0-20074 GCA_963573935.1 Arctocebus calabarensis | reverse complement strand
GGACAATAGCTCACACTTTAATCCCAGCACTTTGGGAGGCTAGGGTGGGAGTATCACTTGAGATCAGTGGTTTGAGATCAGCGTGAAATATAGTGAGATCCGTGCTCGCTTTGGCAGCACATATACTAAAATTGGAACGATACAAAGAAGATCAGCATGGCCCCTGCGCAAGGATGACATGCAAATTCGTGAAGTGTTCCATATTTTTTTAAACAGTTTGATGAAAATATTTCAGATTGTGTATGAAGTCAGCACATTGTGCCCCATGATTGCACTAATTATGATTTAATAAAAAATATATATATAGTGAGAACCCTGTCTCTATCAGAAAAAAAAGTGAAATATTTCAGATTGTATGTGAAACCAGCACATTGTATTAATGTACACAGCTATGAGTTAATGAAAAAAAAGAAAAGAAAAGGAAAAGAAATTTTCCTTTAATTAAATGAATTTTAATTTAATTAGGCCAGGCATGTGCCTGTTATCCTACCACTCTGGGAGGCTGAGGTGGGAGGATGGCTTGGACTTAGGAGTTTGAAACCAGCCTCAGCAAGAGCAAGACCTTGTACTCCCAGCTACTTGGGAGGCTGAGGCAGGAAGATCATATTTTTTGGGTTTTTTTGCTATTAAGTTGTAGCTCCTTATATATTTCATACATTGACTTTTTTTTTAAGTTTTTTTTTTTTGTAGAGACAGAGTAGACTCTATCAGCCTCGGTAGAGTGCCGTTGAGTCACAGGTTACAGCAACCTCCAGCTCTTGGGATTAGGCAATTCTCTTGCCTCAGTCTCCCAAGTAGCTGGGACTACAGGCACCTGCCACAACGCCTGGCTATTTTTTGATGCAGTTCGGCCGGGGCCAGGTTTGAACCCGCCACCCTCGGTATATGGGGCCAGCGCCCTACTTGCTGAGTCACTATTAGATGTTTGCAAATATTTTCTACCACTGTATAGATTGCCTATTATTTTTGTTGATTCAGCCATCTCATTTCTGGGTATATACCCAAAGGAAATAAAATTACAATCTCAAAAAGTTGTCTGCATGCCCATGTTCTTTACAGCATTATGTAAAATAGCCAAGATAAGGCAGAAACAAAACAAAACACACATATCCATCAAATCCAATTAAAAAATCAGAAAAGGGGGTGGCGCCTGTGGCTCAAAGGAGCAGGGCACGGGCCCAATAAACCAGAGGTGGCAAGTTCAAGCCCAGCCCCAGCCAAAAACTGCAAAAAAAATAAAAACAAAGTAAAATCAGCAAAGAACCTAAATAGACCTTTCTCCTAAGAAGACATAACATTCTGCCAACAAGTACACGAAAATGTGCTTAACATAGTATTAACTAGAGAAATGCAGATCACTGATCAGAGAAATGCAATTCCACCATAAAATAGGTCCAAACACCTGTCAGGATGGCCATTATCAAAAGAACAAGAAATAAGGAGCGTTGGCCAGCCTGTGGAGAAAAGAGAGCCTTTGCACTCCACTGATGAGAACGTAAATAGACGCTACTTCTATGGAAAACAGTAGGGAGGTCCCTCCAAGAACTAAAAGCAAGCCCGGATCTTTCTGAGCTACACTTCTCTTTACTCATCATACTTCTTCCTTCCAGCCCCCCAGCACTGTGTACCCTCTGCTGATCCCAGACCCAACTGGCTCACCACTCTGGAATCCTCCAAGGTCCCACACTTATCTCAGTCTCCACTGTTCGACACAACTGCCGGCCTTCCAGCTCCCTATTTCTGCCCGTCATGTAAACCTCTACAACACTGAGGCATCGCCTCACTTCACTTTCCTTGCCTGATACAGTAAGCTCCAGAAAGGCACATTTTTTAATTTTCTTTTTTCTTTTATTATTTATTTATTGAGACAGAGTGTCAAGCTGTTGCCCTGGTGGAGTGTGTTGGTGTCACAGCTCACAGCAACCTCAAACTCTTGGGCTTAAACGATTCTCTTGCCTCAGCCTCTCACATAGCTGGGACTACAGGTGCCCACTACAACGTTTAGCTATTGTTGTTGTTGCAGTTGTCTTTGTTGTTTTAGCTGGCCCTGGCCGGGTTTGAACCTTTGAACCCTCCAGCTTCAGTGTATGTGACTGGCGCCCTACCCACTGAGCTACGGGAGCCGCCCGATTTTATTTTATTTTATCTTATTTTATTTTATATTTTTGAGACAGAGTCTCACTCTCTCACCCTCGGTAGAGTGATATAGCGTCACAGCTCACAGCAATCTCTAACTCTTGGGCTTCAGTGATTCCCTTGCCCTCAGCTCCCAAGTAACTGGGATTCTGAGGTTTCGCTCTGCCTCAGACTGGTCTCAAACTCCTGAGCTCACCCACCTCGGCCTCCCAGAGGAAAGGCACATTTTAAAATGATGTGTTCACCCTCAAGTACTGAGAGCCACGCCTGGCACATAGTAGATATTTGGTGAATTAAGAAAAGAATAATGCAAAAGATTATTTTCCTTTAGTGAGCAGAAGCAGAGGGAGTGAAATTGAACTTAACAGTAAAACAAAGGCTGGAGAGTGTGGCGTGATGTTCCCATCGCCAGCGCCTCCTCCCCACCAGATCCTTTCCCACAAACGTTAGGAATAGACTCGGGTTTGGAATAGGAGACAGTTTCCAAGAAGAGAAAGTCAGTGACCCAAGGATGAAGACATACACCCCTCTCCGGTAGGCTCTGAAATAGGACATCAGTCCTTCTCAGTCTAGCCGAGGAGAAAGCCCGCAGCTGTTTTGCTGAAAGTGAGAGATTTAGGTTAGATGTCATTTGGAAGCCGGGACGCCATTTCTGGCCGGCTTCCCGAGGATGCAGAAGGTTCAGGGGGCGGGGTTCCTGGGCTTAAGAGACCCACCAGGGTCGTGGAGCCCCTTGCGGCCTGCTGGCCTCTCACCTCCTGTGGCGCCACCGTGGCCAGTCTATCTTGGGCACTCCAGGCGGCGCTGTGTGGTGTGCTCACTATCTGGGCACAGGGCGCAGGGATGCGGGTTGCAAGTAACAGTCACGGGCTGTTTCTGGTGTGCGCCTCTGGGGGCCCGGGGAGCGGCGGTTTTGCCAACTCGGTTTTCCCGTCCTCTGCAGTTGAGACTTAATGCACAAAACACTGAGCCTTTGAGTCCTGTATTTATGCCCGGTGAAGCTTCTTCAATAGTCCATACAAAAGCTCTGGGCCTGATGGCATTGAGTGCCAATTCCGTCCCCTTGGTCTCTAGACACTGACCTCTGTTTGAGACCTGCGCGCGCGCCCAGGCATGCCGGCTTTTCTCCCGCGTGCTCCAAACCTCAGACGCTCTCCTGTTGTTGATTTCCCGCGGGATCGCGTGTACCTAGCTAGATACAAGGGCAGCGGTTAATTCCTCTTGAAAGTGAATCCATTTTTCCTCCTGTGCCAGATCTTTCCCAAAGCTCACACGCTAAGCAGCGGTGGGTGGCAGGTCGCCTTTGTTCCCGGGCGCGTACAGATGGACGTATCCCAAGTCCCAGTACTCAGCGAGTACCCCAGGCAAAGCCGGCTCTCTCCAGGGTCTGTTCCTTCTCAAGTGCAGTTTTCCCGAGGCCACTGGATTCTCTCGTTTTTTAAATTTCCACTCTCCTGCTTACAGAGATACACACACACAAAATTTTATAAGCAGACATATTCATAAAGAAAACAACCTATATACGTCAACGCATTCCATTTTACTAACATCAACCAAAATGCGACACAATCTTATTTCCAAACTTGTTTTTGTGTTAGGATTGGAATTGTGTTAACTTTTCTCCTTTTCATAAATGAAGCATATTGTAATTAACCATTTTTATTGTTGATATTTGATGTTCAAATGATCACACTTGGGAAATCTTCTCAAATGGCTGTTTTGTCCTTTTAGGATAGCCACCATTATTTGGAAGCTTCTTTGCTTTCTGACCCATCATGGGATTTTGTTTTCTGTTTTTGTTTTTTTGACTCCAGACATGAATTCAAATACATCACCAACCAGTTCCTGTTTCTCTTAATGGAAATTAGTATCCTAGACAAAATTGAAGAGATGAGAATTGCTGTTTTTGTCTTTTATGTTTGCTGTTCTCTATTTTTTTTTTAAGACAGAGCCTCAAGCTGTCACCCTGGATGGAGTGCCTATGGCAACACAGCCAGCTCACAGCAACCTCCAATTCCTGGGCTTAAGGGAGTCTCCTGCTTCCGCCTCCCAAGTAGCTGGGACTACAGGTGCCGCCACAACACCCGGCCATTTTTTGGTTGCAGCCTTCATTGTTGTTTGGTGGGCCCAGGCTGGATTTGAACCCACCAGCTCAGGTGTAAGTGGCTGGCACCTTAGCCGCTTGAGCCACAGGCGCCAAGCCTGCTGTTCTCTTTAAATCACGATATAGGTGTCTATCCTGTGGGGATACCTATGTCTTCAAAGTTATTGTGATAATGCATACAGCTGTCAGGGAAAACAGTATGGAGATTCCTCAAAAAATTAAAAATAGAACTTTCATACTATCCAGCAGTCCTGCTGGGTATATATGTCCAAACAAAATGAAATCAGAATGTAGAAGAGATACCTGCACTCCCATGTTCACTGTAGTCCTCTTTGCAATAGCCGATACATGAGTTAACCGAAATGTCCATTGTCTGGATGGACAATGAATGGAAGAGAAAACTTGGTACCTATGCATAGTGAAATACTATTTAGCCTTAAAATTGAAGAATTCTGTCATTTGAGATAATAGGAATAAATCTGGAGGATGTTTTTTGCTAAGTGAAATAAGCCAAATACAGAAAAATAAATTCCACACAATCTCATATGTGGAACCTAAGGAAGTTGATCTCATAGAACTAAAAAGCAGAATGATGGTAACTGAGGCTGAGGAGATGGAAAGATGTTGACCAATGGGTCAAAGTTTCACTTACACAGAATGAACAAGTTCCAGACTTCTATTGTACAACACAGTGACTGCAGTTAACAACAACAATGTATTGTGTACTTGAAAGTTTCTGGGAAAGTAGATATGAAGTGTTTTTGTCACAATAAATATGTGAGGTAGTATTTACATAATGTTTATGTATTTCAAAGTACAATTTTTGTCAATTTATTAAAACTAAGAAAGAAAGAGAAAGAAAGTCATTGGTTCTGCTCTAGTGGTTCTGAAGCATCTCCCACACTTGCAATGATAAACAATTCAAGGAACATATTATGTTAGAGTTATCTTACAAAAAATGCAGCATCTTTGGCATTTTGTTTTATTATTATTATTATTGTTGTTGTTATTTTTAGACAGAGACTCAGGCTGTTGCCCTGGATAGAGTGTCGTGGCATCACAGCTTACAGCAACCTCTAACTCGGGCTCAAGCAATCCTCTTGCCTCAGTTTTTCTATTTTTGGCCGAGATAGGGATCTCACTTTTTGCTCAGTTTGTCTCGAACTCATGAGCTCAAGTAATCCACTCCCTCAGCCTCCCAGAGTGCTAGGATTACAGGCATGAGCCACCCTGCCCAGCCAGCATTGTTGCTACTGTCATATGGGCCCAAGGTCTTAAAGGTTGTGATCTCACCCTCCCATTTTCACAGAAACTCAGGGCAACCTTTTCTGGACTGCTAATTGGCACATTTACAAATAGGCTGGTCAGTGTCCTCCTGATTTGGAGACAAATGTGGTTTGTGCACAGTTATTCACAAAATATTGCCTCTTTTTCTCCTCATAACTCGTATTATGGTCTTTCTCTTTGACAAAGACAGGTGGCTTATGTGCATAATTTTTTCCCAATTTATTGAGTCCTTTTCTTCATTTCCTATCACAAGGAGAGGTGGGTTTGCCTCATGCCACACCTCCAAAATCACATTTTAAGACTGTGCTAGTTTGAGTCAATAAGTATTTACCATACAGGCACCCCATTCCCTTATATCCCAGGAATAAACTGTCCTGTTCTGATCACCTTGGATGTGGCCTGTGTGGTTGGCTCAAAAAATCATGACCCAAGGATGTATATATTCACTTCCTTATCCCCAGAACCTATGAAAATGAACTTACATGGCAAAAAAGGCAAGGCAAGGATCTGGAGAGGGCTCATCCTGAACCATCCAGGTAAGCCCTAAATGCAATCATGTGTCTCCCTATAGATAAGAGGTTGTTTGGTTTAGCTGAACCGCAGCTGCTATCACCCCAAAAGTGGTAACATAGGGAAGTTCCTGCAAGAGAGAGGCTTGAAAGATTCCTTAGAGGAAAATCCCAGTTGGGAGTCCAAAGGAAAAAAACACTAAATGCCAAGGTGATCAGTCCAGAGCTAATTAGGGGAGCTTGTGCACAGAGGGCTGTGGCATCTTCCAGAAACACAGCAAAAAAGAGGTGCCATTCAAATCTGCAGAGTGAAGGAGTTTATATGAAGGTTTAAGAAATTTGGCTCAGGGGCCAGACTAGCTTCTCCACGTTTAGCAGCCTGTTTGATCTTCAGTGTTTCCAGTAATAACCTGGATACTTTTATCCAGGTGCCTGGGATGCTTAAGAACCTGTGGTGAAACATGAAGCTGGCTGGGCCATAAAGAGGCCAACACACTATTTCAGAGTCAGGACAAAGAAAAAAAGACTGGGGTTCCCTGCCAGGGCAGCAAGAGCGCTAGTGCACCCAGCTGAGAGGGCTGTGTGAAGGTGAAGACAGATTGGAGCAATGCAGCCACGAGCCAAGGAATGCCTGGAGATTCCCACAGCAGGAAGAAGCAAGACAGATTCTCCCTTGTCAAAGTTAAAGCTGGAACATTGGTTTAAAGTGGCTCAACCACACAGGGCCACATCCAAGTGATTTTCATTCAGTGACTTCTGCCATTAGCAAGCTGTGGTATATATATTCAGCTGTTAAAAAAATGGAGATTTTGCAGCATTTGTATTAACCTGGGTGGAGGTAGAACACATTATTCTTAGTGAAGCATCACAGGAATGGAGAAGCATGAATCCTATGTATTCAACTTTGATATGAGGACAATTAATGACACAGTGGGGCATGGGGTAAAGGGAGTGCAGAAAGAGAGAGAAGGAGGTAGGGGGTGAGGGAAAAGAAAAGAAAAGAAAAAAAGAAAATAGTGACTAATTCTCACATAAACTAGATTTAATTTTGACCAAAGTTTATTAGTTGAACATTAATTTTTTTTTTTTTTTGTAGTTTTTGGCTGGGGCTGGGTTTGAACCCACCACCTCCAGCATATGGGGCCAGCGCCCTCCCCACTGAGCCACAGGTGCTGCCCTTGAACATTAATTTTTAATTCGACTTGTTAATATATTGTTTAGGATATTGCATCCTCATTTATGAGAAATATGTTTGTCATTTCCCTTTATAATAATATATTTTTTCTAATTTTAATATCAGGTATATCTAGATGGGGTAGAATGATTTTGTAGAATTTCTTCTTTTTTCTATTGTCTATAAGATTGGCATGATCTTTTTTTTGAAATTATCTTTTATTTTTATTTATAAATACTAGTTGTCTATTTTTTGAGACTTTGGAAAAAATAATAAGAAGTTAAGTGATGACCCCATACTGAACCTCAGAATCAAAGCATTCTATGATAGACATACTCTTATCAGACAATGTGAATGTTACTTTTTTTGCATTATGATTATTATTATTGCTTAGTATTTTGTTGCAGCAATTGTCTGATTTCTTTTCTAAATGTATTAATCTTCGTTCATTCTTTACAAGGTTTTTGTTTCTAGTCCTTATCTTAAACATTGTTATTGTTATTAAATTTTAAGCCTTTTTAATTTTATGAAGGCAAAAAGTGGAAACCTAATAAACACATGTATATGTAAAAAAAAAAGTGAATGAGAAATAACAATAATTGAAGGAATTTGTTGCCCCTAGAACTGCCTTGGCAAGAAATGGTAAGTTCTTCAGAGAGAAGGAAAAGATAAAGGTGTGAAATTCAGATCTACAGAAAGAAAGGAACTTTATAGAAGGGATAGGCAAATGTAGAATACAATCTTTGAGGGGAGTGGCATTGAGGCTGTGCTGAGGAGGCCCTCGTGGCCTCTTTCTCCCCACCATACACCCCTTAGCCCAGATGCCAACCTGGGCCTGCAGACCATTATTCATACCTTGGCCAGCTTGTGGTGGCTTTTGTCAGCTTGCACTACTTATTTCCCAGAAGCTCTCTCGCCATCTCTCTGTCAGCACCACAAGCCCATCTCTGGGATTCCCACCCCAGATGAACCATGCGTCTCCACGAGAAGCCAAGCTGAGCATACAGGATGCAACCCTGATGCAGTGGTCTCTTGTGATGGGCAGTGCCTGGCCCCCCCAATATGGTCTGCCCACCTGCTGCTACTCTGGGGTGTCAGGGACCTGAGGCTCAGTGGCTGAGCATTATGGAGCTTGAGGTCCAGGCTCCCTGCCTCTTGGGTCCAATCCACATCCCAACTACAGTTCCAGCCCATCTTCAGGAATACAGGGTGAGTCCCCTTCCCACTCTGATCTCTGCCCACCCTCCAAGGCTCCTGGTGGAGCCTGTAGTCAGTGCCTTCAACTTGTACACCATGGACAAGGTCATGCTGGAACAGGGTGCTCTGTGGGGTCTGATTTAATGCCTACCCCAAGAAGGTGCCCCATGCCCAGAGCCTGTCCTCTCCCTGCCCCAGCCTCTGTCCTAGTTGTCTCCCCTCAGAACCCAGGCCTGGCCTTTACTGTGGTTCTCCCACCTCATTCTGCAGGACAACTCCAGGATCAGCTTGCATGCACTTATATGCAGTGCCAGCAGGACCTGCTGGGGGTGGTGGTGAAGGCAGCAGAAGTGCCCCAGTCCAGCCACCTCCCTGCCAGAATCCCAAGCATCTGGGGGATTCCCAGGTTGGCCCAAACCCTATGGAAGCCCCAGTGAGCACACACAGACCTAGCTCTGCCTGATCATACATCAGGCTCCTATGCCACTCCTTTGCCCAACCATGAGAAGGGAAAAAAGGCATGGTCTGGGCACTGCAGAGAGTCCGTACATGTTTGGGAGAGGAAATTGATAATGACAGTCTCCTGATAATAAGGGAACTGTATCAGGAAAAAATATGTAAATAAATCAAAATGAAATATTTATCTTATATTCTTAAAGGAGCTAATAACTGTTCAAGGTAATAATAGCAATAACTGACTGGGTGATTATAGCATGCAGAGAAGTGACAGCTCAGTAAGAAACTGAGATTTAACCCTGGCATTGAGGAATGGGAGGGAGGAATTAGGAGTATTCTGGTGTAAGAGACCTATACTACCTGTAAAGGGCACTAGTCCTTTGAAAGTAGACTTAGATTCGTTGTAAAAGTCTACTGCAAACTCTAGGGCAGACATTAAAAAGTTTAAAAAGAAGTAAGTATAATTGATATGTTGTGTGACCGGAGATGACAGGGGCTATTTCTAACCCCACTGATATGTTAAAAGAGGAGAGAGAACAGAATCACATCATAGGATAGTCATGGTAAATACATCTAAAGATTCTTAACACCCTTTACTATTTGGAAGTGACAGTAGTTATAATACAGTTGCTTCACATCGGAACCAAGTGGTATCCTGTCCTATGTCTGGGGCACTGGGGCTCAAAGCCCCTGACAATTTCAAAAGAAAACTAAACCTCTCATGAAAAAGAGAAAATTGAGGCCACGGACATGTGCACCAAGCAGGGCCAACATGCTGTCAGAAAGTTGGCTAGGTTTGTCGCTTGCCCCAGAGAGTCCTCTGTAGCTCGACTCATGAGGCAGACTCCATGTTAGCTCCCTTCTGGGTGGTAACATGGAGGTCACAGATGATGACTCAAATCCGTCATCCATCCATCCCTCCATAGCCCTAACAATCCCAGGGATACCTGGGAATTCTATCTACTTCTTATCCTGAGTTGCAGCTCTGGGAAGATCAAACAACACATCCAAATCCTTGCAACCAGTTAAAGGGTTGAATTGTACCTGTCCTGGCCAGGTCAGACCTGACATCATATCACCAGAAGCAAGCCTGGGCTGGCTTCACCAGAGGACTGTCTTCCTAGGGTCCTTCTGCCTGTCTGCTCAGCCAACCAGATCCAAAAAGAGGAAGGCAGCAGGTTTTCTGTGTGACAACCACTGTCAAATAAAAAACAAATCCAGTCTTATTAAGGAGAGAATTTTATTCAAAAAGACATTGCAGGCTGGGGATCATGAGTCACACCTATAATCCTGGCATTTTGTGAGGCCAGGGTGGGAGGATCACTTAAGCCCAGGAGTTCCATACCAACGTGGGCAGCATAGCAAGACCCCATCTCAATAACAAAGTTAAAATATTAGCTAGCATGGTGGCAGGCACCTATAGTCCTAGCTACTTGTGAGGCTGAAACAGGATCTTTGAGCCCAGGAGTCTGAGGTTACAGGGAGTTGTGATCGAACCACTGCACTCAGACTGGGCAAAGAACCCTGAAATCCTGTCTCAAATAAATAAATAAATAAACAAATAACCAAACCAGACATAGTAAGGAGAGACTTTTATTCAGAAGAACATTGCAATATGGGATGCTAAAATAATACAACAGGAAGAAAGCTCTGACTTTGAGGTTTGCCAGCTCTCAAAGGAGAGGCAAAGAAGGTTTTTCTTTATAGGAAGAGGGAATGGTGCTGGGAAGACTGAGTCCTGGGAAATGGGAAGAAGGGTGCCTAAGGGGACGGGAGAATTGAGTATGCTTACCCCAGAGGCTGGCCTGTTTCACTTGAGGCCAAAGATCAGGGCCCTGAAAGACTATAAAGGTGAATTAAGGTTGGGCAAACAGCATCTTTTTTTTTTCTTTTCATTTTTTTAAGAAATGGGATCTTACTCTGTTGCTCAGGCTGGACTGCAGTGGCCCAAACACAGCTCATTGCAGCTTCTAACTCCTAGGCCCAAGTGATCCTACTGCCTCAATCTCTTGAGTAGCTGGGACTATAAGCGTATGCCACCATGCTGGCTGATTGTTTCTATTTTTTTGTAGAGATAGGGTCTTACTATATTGCCCATACTGGTCTATAGCTCCTGGCCTCAAGTTATCTTCCCACCCAGGCCTCCCAAAGTGCTGGGATTATAACCATGAGCCATTGCACATGGCTTCAAACAGCATCTTGTTTGGATTGACTCACTGGGGACAAGCAGTTCAGGTAATCATTGGTAAGGCAACCTTGAGAATTTGAAAGGTGCTATGATTTGGTTATGTTTTCTTTGTCCTCACTGAATGTCATGTGGAAATTTGATCACCAATGTTGGAGGTAGAGCCTGATGGGAGATGTTTGGGTCATGGGGGCTGATCCCTGTAGACTAGATTAGTGCCTTTTCTCAAGGAGTTTAGTGAGCTCTATTAGGAGAGTTGGTTGTTGAAAATAACTCTGTCCCCTCTCTCTTGTTTTCTCTCTCACATGTGATCTCTGCACGTGGCAGATCTCCTTCTCCTTCTTCTAGGAGTAAAGCAGCCTGAGGCCTTGACCAGAAGCAAATGCTGTTGCCATGCTTCTTGCATGGTCTGCAGAAGCATGAGCCAAATAAACGCCCTTTAAAAATAAATTACCCAGCCTCAGACATTCCTTTGTAATAGCACAGAATGGACCAATACAATGTGTTTGCATCTGTCATCATGAGTCAATGAGCAGCACTCTAAAATCCACCTCCTACCTTCTTAGGGTCCAGGGTGGGCCCAGGAATTAAACTGACTTAAGACAGATGAACAAGAAAACACATACAAATTTACTTAATGCAAGTTCTATTAATACATGGCCCAGGAACCCTCATAAGGAAATGAACACCCCAAGAAGCAGCAGAGTCAAATCACTTACTTGACTTCTTTGTACCGAGGTAGACAGAGATTAGTAAGTTGTGAAATGTAACTAGGCAAAGGGTCTTGGTCTAGGGTAGGTAATTGGGTGAAGAAGTGACTAGGTCTAAGCACTTACATACTAAGTTGAACAAAAAGTGGCAACTGTGTAAAAGATAATGTTAGCTCAGCATCCGTAGCTCAGTAGCTAGGGCACCAGCCACGTACACCAGGGCTGGTGGGGTGGAACCTAGTCTGGGCCTGCTAAACAAATAAATAGCAACAACAACAACAACAAAATAAAATAGCCGGGCATTGTGGCAGGAGGCTGATGCAAGAATATCACTTGAGCCCAAGAGTTTGAAGTTGCTGTGAGTGATGATACCACAGCATTCTACAGAGAGCAACAAAGTGAGAGTCTGTTTCAAAAAAAAAAAAAAGGATTTGTTTAACAAGGTTTATTTGTACAGATTTTCCTTGGCTTCTGTTTTTAAGTTTAGAGTTGCTAAAGGAATCTCTGAGGCTGGGTAATTTATAAAGGGAGTTTATTTGGCTCAGGGTTCTGCAGGCTATACCAGAAGCATAGCACCAACATTTCCTGGTCAGGGCTTCAGCCTGAATCCACTCATGGTGATAGGGGACCTGGCATGTGCAGAGAATCCACGGTCAGAGGGGAAACGAGAGAGAAGGTAGGGAGGTGCTAAGCTCTTTTTAACAACCAGCTTTCTGGGAAACTAATAGGGTAAGAACTCACTCCCCTCTACCATAGCCAGAGCATTGATCTATTCATGAGGGATCAGCCTCCAGGACTCAAACACCTCACACTAACCCTCCTCCAACACTAGGGATCAAGTTTCAACAGAGGTTTGGGGGGCAAACATCCAAACCACAGCAATTTCCACTTCTTGTCCTTGAGGATAAGAAAATTTCTTTCTAGGGTGAGGAGGACATCTTTCATAGGGGCATTTCATCTCCTGCTTTTTAGCATGAACTTCTTGCATCTACTGTATTTGTTTTTTTTTTTTTTTTAATGCCTTTAATTGAAAACAGTTAATATAGGCCAAGTGCAGTGGCTCACGCCTATAATCCTAGCACTCTGGGAGGCTGAGACGGGTGGATCACCTTTCTTCACGAGTTTGAGAGCAGCCTATAGGAAGACTCCGCCTCTGAAAATAGCTGGGTGTTGTGGTGGGCACCTGTAATCCCAGCTACTCGAGAGGCTGAGGCAAGAGGGTAATCTGAGGTTGCTGTGAGCTGTGATGCCATAGCAGTCTACTGGGGGTGACAAAATGAGACTCTGTCTCAAAAAAAAAAAAGTTAATATGCCAGAAATGCATATTTTTGCCTTCCTCAGCTTTCTAAACCTCATCTGAGTCATACGGGGTTAACCCTGGCTGGTTTCCTCGGGAAAACTGATCATTGTCACCTATAAAATAGGTGGAGTGGGGAATGTTGGCTTCTGGAAGGTACTCCCCATCCCCTCCAGGCTGGGGAGGAAGGAAAGTGGAGCGCTGAGAGGACTTGAGGGCTCTTGTGACCTCCTGCCTCTCGCTGGCCTACCCTTACATCTGTACTGTGTGTGTTTACCTTGGTGTCCACAACCCGAGCGAATATAAAAGACAGGCTTCAGAGTGGGGGCCAATCAGTGCGCAGCCCGCCATCACGCCACTCGGAGAGTGGCCAATGGGAACGTGGCAGGCTCTATAAAAGAGGGGACCACAGGTCGTGTGCTGGCAGTTAGAGAACGGCGGTGATAGTGATAGGAGCAGTAACACTAGAGCTATGGCACGCACTAAGCAGACTGCGCGGAAATCGACTGGTGGCAAGGCGCCTCGCAAGCAGCTAGCTACTAAGGTCGCTCGCAAGAGCGCCCCGGCCACTGGCGGCGTGAAGAAGCCACATCGGTACCGTCCTGGTACAGTGGCGCTGCGTGAGATCCGACGCTACCAGAAGTCTACAGAGCTGCTGATCCGCAAGTTGCCTTTCCAGCGGCTGGTTCGTGAAATAGCTCAAGATTTCAAGACCGACCTACGTTTCCAGAGCTCAGCAGTGATGGCGCTACAGGAGGCCTGCGAGGCATACCTCGTGGGGCTCTTCGAGGATACCAATCTGTGCGCCATCCATGCTAAGCGCGTCACCATCATGCCCAAGGATATCCAGCTGGCACGCCGCATCCGCGGGGAGCGGGCCTAAGCTCCACAGGCATCGTTGCCACCAATTGTTACCCCAAAGGCTCTTTTCAGAGCCACCCACCTGGTCATGTAAGTGGCAGTAACACTTCAGATTTCCGGGATTTCCACTCCCTTCACTTGGCTGGGGAGGTAAGGAAGTTATTAGGTCGTAAGTCCTAGATATGCCTCAACCCAGTTTGGGTCAAACGAGTCTTGGCCTGTATCCCACTAGATTCCACAAGCATCTGGGTGAGTGAGCATGCGTGTATGTGTGTGCTGTTCGAGGTCGCGAGACATGGGGCCTGCTTCTATAGACCCTGTCATGTTCCCATTGGCTGGTTGCTAGTTAGCGCAATGGGAGGCTGCATTCTGATTGGCTTCTACTCTGCCGCCTGCTCTTTATATTCGCATCTGTTGTGGCCAATACAGGAAACACTGTATAGAGTTGGTCTGGGGTAGGCCAGGGCTGTGGAAGGATTAGAAGTTAAGCTGGCGGTGTGTGTGTATACACTCACCCCATCTATAGTTAGCTTGGAAGGTTGGCTAGCCGAATTACCTCTGTCTCTAGTTACATTACAAATCCGACTAGGGGTTCATTTGTTCGTGCCAAACTCAGCGTGTTTACAAATCCAGCTAATAATCTGCATTGTTATTTATCTTTCTCTTTTTTTCCTTTTTATGCAGTTTTTGGCCGGATCTGGGTTTGAACCCGCCACCTTAGGCATATGGGGCCAGCGCCCTACTCCTTTGAGCCACAGGCGCCGCCCTCTCTTTTTTCTTTTTCGATACAGTCTCGGGCCAAGCTTAGCGATTCACACCTGTAATCCTAGCATTTGGGAGGCCAAGGAGGGGGGATTGCCTGAGCTCATGAGTTCCAGACCAACATGACAAAGAGACCCTAGCTCTAAAAAAAATAGCGGGGTGCTATTCTGGGTGCCTGTAGTCCCAGCTACCTGGGAGGCTGAGGCAAGAGATCACTTGAACCCAAGAGTTTGAGGTTGCTATGAGCTAAGATGCCGCAGCACTCTACCAAGGGTGACCACATGAGACTCTGTCTCATCCCAGGCTCAGCCTCCCAAGTAGGCGGGACTACAGGTGCCCAACACAACTGCCAGGCTAATTTTTCTATTTTTAATTGGGGGGGGGGGGTTGGTCTGGACCTCCTGAGCTCAGGTGACCACCTGCCTTGGCTTCCCAGAGTGCTGGTATTTCAGGGGTGAGCCACCTTTCCCAGCCAACATTGTTAATTCTCAACCTATCTCTAGTTAAATTGGAAGTCCAGTGAGTTGTGTGTTAGCTTACCTCTAGTTTGAAGCCTAGCTAGTCCTTGGATGTTATTTTGGCTTATCTCGTTAGATTAGAAGAATGGCTAAGGGTGGGTGGGTCAATGTGTTTTTGTGTGTTAACTAATCCTATCTTTAGTTAGGTTGGAAGGTTGGCATGGTATGTAGTTAACTCAGCCCACCTCTAGTTAGGTTACAAGCCCAGTTCATGTGTGTGTGAGAGAGAGAATTCAGCCTGTTTACTGATCCAGCTAGTCTGTGTTGTTAACTTACAATCTATCTTCTGTTAGGTTACAAGGCCAGCAACTACTATGCGTGTTGTGACCTTGGCCTATCTTCAGTTAGAAGTTCAGATAGTTGTGTGTTAAGTTAGTCTGTCTCCAATTATTTTGGAAGTCCTGTGAGTCATGTCTGATAATTTGGCCCATCTCCTATTAGATTCAAAGGATGGCTAGAAGTGTGTGTGTGTGTGTGTGGTGGGGGGGTGTATTTTACTGGCCTGTCTCCAGTTAGTTCGAAAATCCTGCATCTTGCAAATTGTGTGTTAAATCACCCTGTGTATTTCCAATTAGGGTAGAAGCCTGACTGGTTACATGTGAGAAATCCAGCCAGTATGGTGTGTTATTAACTCAGCTTAAGTGAAATCAACACTGGGAAACCCCAGCCCTAAAATTCATGAGGGGTGCTCTGTCCTGGAAGTTAGCAGTTAGTTATCTAGCAGTCACCAGCATTGATGGCCCATGTGCCCTGCACTTTGAAACAAGTGTCCCAAGAATACAAAGTAGACTGGTGGTGCTCATTTAATGATTATTTTACCAAATGGTGACATATTATATTGTTCTACAACCTCCTTTTTATTATACCTGTTGCAACAGCATAAATGATCACAAGAGACATGGATTGATAGTACAAGCTGCAAGAGGTGAGGCTAAGCATAGGTGCAGGATAGCCCTGAGCAGTTCTTGCAGAGTCCTTTTATTGAGAAAATACATAATGGGTGGAAAGATTACTAAGCAAAAACATGCAGGGGCTGCGTGCTCAGGGACCATGTGTTTAGAGGCTACATGCTCAAGAAACTGATCTCATATGGATGAACAAAAGGTGGTAAAAAGTTATATACTCAAGGAAATGATTTCCAAAAAGACTACATGCAATTTCCTTCATTAATTCTTCAAGGAACTGCCATAAAATGCTCAATGCTTAACAGGACCCATCTTTGCTCCTCTGGGATTACTGAGTTACTTGGTGGCTTGCCTTCCAAGTCACAAGAGATTTCATTGCTTGCCAGGAAATTGTCTTGTTCTCAGCAATTCCTCAGATAAGTTCTGAAATTGTTTGACTGTTATAGCAGGCATGATGTTCAATCCTCTATACCTAACAATTTTTAGGACACATGAGAGCTATCCGATTTATCTTAATGATTTTATAGTTTTCCCTTTTGGGGGATATTAAGGCTGTTGCCAATTGCTTTATTAGGAAAGGGCACTGGGAGTCCCTTAAAAAGCATTAATAATGAATATCCTAACCTGATGAAGTATTTTAACAAATATTTAATGAATACTTAATGTTCAGGGGGGCAGGTGGAAACTTTGGGTATAAGGGCAAAATAAAAATTAAAATTAAGAGCTTAATTCTCCCTTTTGAAATTGAGGTAATATATTTTTCTCCCTTTCTTTCAGAATTTTTTTCTCTGTCCTTTTGAAATATCTTTAAATCTTTTTAAAGGCTAAACAAACCTCTTTTCAGTCTCATACCTAAGGGTTATATCTTCAAGGACCTGGCAGCTATCTCTGAAGTGTAACTGTAAAAGACGAAAAATTTTTCCTCTATCCTCTTATGTTTTGTAACTGGGATCTGCAAATTAAACTGACAAAAGACAGATTAATAGGAGAAAGGCATACAAATTTTACTGATTTAATGTTTTTATGTGCATGGGGCTTGACAGGAAATCCTAACCCCAAAGTGGTGGTGGAGGTCTTTGGGGGGTGATTAGGTCATGAGAGTGGAGCCCTCTTAGATGGGATCCATGGCCTTCAAAGAAGAGACACATCACAGAATTCAGGGAAACACTTGACTTATATTTACAAGTATATCATACAGGGTAACAAAGGAACAGCCAAATGAAGCATTTCATAAGGCAAGGTCCAGAAGGATTCCCAGAGCAGGAACTTCTATCCCTATGGATCTAGGGCACTTCGATGTGTTCATCAACCCAGAAACTTATTGAATCTTTTTGTTTAAGGCTCTTTATACAGTATATCCTCTGGTCCCCTCTCCCCTTCCTGGATTGCAGCAGGGTGCAGTGTGAAAAGTTCCAACCCTCTTATCACTTGGTCTTTCTGTAACCAGCCCCCTTCTGAGACTATCTAGGATCTCCTACTGACTCACCTCCTGAGTCACCTCAGCTTAGATTCTGGTGTGATGTGAAGAGGTGCCTCATGAATAACAAAAGACACTCCTATCTTTCAGGAAATTCTGAGAGTTTCAGAAAAGCTCTGTGTCTGGGGACAGAAACCAAATCTTTTTATTAAACTATGTCACCCAAAAGACTGCTAAGATAGTTAATAGAAGACAGAGTTTTATTGGTGATATAGATGGGCTCAAAGATTCTTTGATTTATAATTGGTTCAAGAAATAAAGCTTTGTCTAAAGCAATGGTTCTCAGTCTTCCTAATTGCACCGTTGTTACAAATGGAACAAAAGGATCGCAACCCATGCTGGTCTAAAGGCGTAAAATGTTTTAAATTAAAGAAAGGAAGTCTGTTAATCACAGACATTCTGTAATATACTAACTCAAGTGATCTGCTGAGCAGATTGATGTCATGCAGGTGATTTACACATCATTGGGCCCAAGGCCCAAACTAAAGCATGGCCTTAGAGTCTGTTAATAATTTAGTATCTTGTTGTCACAAAAAGTCAGTCTGATAATCTATTTTAACATTAAAGTTAGTCAGTTGTGTCTAAACTCTAAATTCTACACTAGGCAAGTCTAATCTTCCTGCCCTTCATGGCTAGGAATGCAGTTTTAAGGTTTTTCTAGGGTCCTCTTGGCCAAGAAGGGGTGCATTCAGTTAGCAGGGGGCTAAGAATTTTATTTGAGTTTATCTTGCACCTAACTCAGTCCAGATGCCACAAAAGACCTATGACTGTTACACCCCCAATGCAGAATGTTAAATATACATTTTCCAGAAAGAATGCCATCCCAACTAATCAGATT
Source organism: Arctocebus calabarensis (assembly GCA_963573935.1). Lineage (NCBI taxonomy): Eukaryota > Metazoa > Chordata > Mammalia > Primates > Lorisidae > Arctocebus > Arctocebus calabarensis. The sequence continues at coordinate 1,658 of CAUYON010059831.1, read as the reverse complement.
ACTGTAATTATATTCTAGCCTTAAACTTCCCAAACCTTATCTACATAAATGAGTCCCAAACTTCCCCACTTTGGAGCACTGACTTCCATCCTCAAACTTCATGCTTAAATAGAACTCTACTTTTACTATATTTCCTGGATCAGTTTATTTGAGGCTTTTTTTTTTTTAGAGACAGGGTCTTACTTTGTCACCCTCGGAAGAGAGGGCGGAATATACCATTCACCCTTGAACAACACAGGTTTGAACTACAGGGCTCCACTATACTGGAATATTCTTCTATCTCTATCATACCTGAGACCAAGACCAAGTCCTCCTCTTCAGCCTCCTCAATGTGATGATGAGGTGGATGAACACCTTTATGATGATCCACTTCCACTTAATACTATATTTTCTCTTCCTTACAATTTTCTTTATACCATTTTCTTTTCTCTAGCTTACTTTATTGTAACAGTACTTATACAAAACATGTGTTTATCAACTGTTTATGTTATCCACTAGGCTTCCAGCCAACAGTAGGCTATTAGTCATATGAACTAAAATAAAATGTTAAGCCCCTTAGCTGACCCCCCCTTGGCAAAGGGGAACTGCCCCTCCAAAATACAAAAAAACCTTAAAGCTAAATTGTTGACCTTGAGGAGAAGAGAGGTCTAACAGCCCTAGTTATGCCCTGTCCCTTTCAGAGCTATTCTTTGTAACAATAAAATACAAAGTCTCTAATAGGCCTAAAACCATGTTAGGCAGACATTAAACCACACCTGCAGGTCATTATCTACTTAACAGATTATCTGAGTCTGAAGATAAGTCCTCCAGTATATGTCTAGTGGCTTGTCTCTTGATTAACATTCTTCCTTATCTTAAAACAGGGGATCCTCAAACTACAACCCGCAGGCCACATGAGTTGGTGTGAATTGTATTTGTTCCCGTTTTTGTTTTTTATTTCAAAATAAGATATGTGCAGTATGCATAGGAATTTGTTCATAGTTGTTTTTTTTAAAAATATAGTCCAGCCCTCCAACAGTCTGAGGGACAGTGAATTGGCCCCCTGTTTAAAAAGTTTGAGGACGCCTGTACAACATTCCAAGCCTTTACACAAAGCTTCATTTTCTTTAATCAAATGCAAATCAAAGAATCTTTAAACCCACCTATATCCAACCCGTAATCCCCTACATCGAGATGTCCAAATCAATTATTTGCAACTTTATGTGTAATTCCTGCTTCCTAAAATGAATAAAACCAAACTGTAACCCAACCATGGTGAGACCACTTGCTCAAGGCTTACTGGGTGTGGTTCTCTAGGCCGTGGTTGTAAATATTTGGCTTAGAATAAACCTCTTCAAATTATTTTACAGTTTAAGTTCTTTTCCAGGGATACTTATTAAGTTTTAGGGGAATTATATAATAGTACTTATGTAGCAATTACATGTGAGGGGGGCTGGCATCCCTAACTCACACATTGTTGAGGGGTTGCCTGTACAAATGGACAATGGCCAGATAATCTATAAAAACAGAAATCCAGGCTCGGCGCCTGTGGCTCAACGGGCTAAGGCGCCAGCCACGTACACCTGAGCTGGCGGGTTCGAATCCAGCCCCAGGGCCCGCCAAACAACAATGAAGGCTGCAACCAAAAAATGGCCGGGCGTTGTGGCGGGCGCCTGTAG
>CAUYON010059830.1:0-10664 GCA_963573935.1 Arctocebus calabarensis | reverse complement strand
TCTTAGCACCATTCATTAAATAGAGATTTTTTTCTCCCCAGTGTTTGATTTTGTTTCATTTATCAAAGATGAGCTGGTGATATGAGGGTGCTTTCATCTCTATATTCTCTATAATGTACCATAGATCTATGTCTCCATTTTTTATGACAGTAACATGCTATTTTGATCACTATGGACTTGTAGAATAACTTGAAGGCTGGTAATGTGATGTTTCCAGATTTGTTTTTATTCCATAGACTCACCTTGTGTATTCAGGCTTTTTCCTGTTTCCATGTTAAAACAAAGAACCACTTTTTCAGGTTCTTCAAAATATGACACTAACATTGAATTGGGGATTGAAATAATCTGTAGATTGCTTTGGGCAGTAAAACCTTTTTTGGTCAAGAGACATAAACAGAACTTTTTCCCAAGAGAAAAGACAAATGGCCAACAAAGCCATGAAAAAATTCCTTATCATCCATAATATCGGAGAAATACAAATTAAAACAACTTTGAGATGTCACCTAAGCCCAGTGAGAATGAACCATCTCAGAAGATGCCAAAGCAACAGATGTGGCCATGAGTGTGGAGAGAAGGGCACTGATGTTGGGATTGCAAATTATTCTAGTTATTTTGGAAAGAATTATGAAGAATCCTCAAAGAAACAGAAGTAGATATTCTCTTTTATCCCACAATTTCATTACTAGCTATCTACCCAGAAGGAAAAACATCATTTTACCATCAGGACATTTGTACACAAATGTTTATAGCAGCTCAGTTCACAATCGCCAAGATGTAGAAACGATCCAAGGGCCCATCATCTCATGAATGGATTAATAACCTGTGGTATATGTATGTCATGGAACATTATTCAATTATAAAAATGATGGAAACTTTCTATCTTTTGTATTTTCCTGGATGGATTTGGAGAGCATTCTGCTAAAGTATCTCAAGAAAGGAAGAAGCAGCATCCCATGTCCTCCATAATAAATTGAAACTAGTGGATTAATAACTATGAGTCCACATGAGAGAAAACACAATTAAATTTAAGATTAAGGAGGGTGGAGGGGGTTTGTTAAGTTTCCACTTAATGGCATACTGCCTGAGAGAAGAACTCATCTACAACTCTGACTTGGTCTTACAAATGCACATAATGTAATGTAATTGATGTAATCTCATATTAATCCAAAATTTAAAAAAATAAGTATTGGACAAACTGCACAACCCTAAAAGAAGTCAAAAAACTATGTCAGCATAGTGACAGAGAGAAATCATCTACAAAGGTAAGAGCAAACTATGCACAGTTTATATCGAGCTAGAAAAATATTCAGAATGCTGAAAGAAATATTCTTGAGTGAAATTGGATATTTGCCTAAAGTATTTTAAACAAATAGGTATAAATATAAACATTTCCAAAAGAAAACCACAGTGATTTAATTACCAATAGAAACTTCTTAAGAATGTAATTGAAGAATGAATGCAATTTTCTTATATGTAAGATCTGAGAATCAAAATTAAAAAGTAAAAGCCATGATACATGAATATCAACTGGTGGTGGACATTGAACTAAAGGAAGCACAAGGTCCTAGGCAAAGTTGGTTCTAAAAGTGTTCAAATATAATCGAATTGCAATTCCATCTCTTTTAATTAAATCAGTGGCAAATCCTGGATTGTCTGGATAACATAACTAATGGAAAAGAGGCTATTTTTTTTTAGAGTTATTTTCTATCACTGGCTTTATAAAACTTGATGATGTTTCTGTTGAATATATTGCAGAATAATAGTCACCTTTTTAAACTTTATTTGTTCTTATCTTTATCATTAAATCATAGCTGTGTACAATAGTGCAATCAACGGGTGCAATGTGCTGGTTTCATATACAATCTTAACTATTTTCATCAAACTGATTAACATAGCCTTCCTGGCAATTTCTCCATTATTATATGAAGACATTTGTATTCTGCATTTAGCAAGGTTCGCCTGTACCCTTCTAAGATGCACGTAGAAAGTTTGACTTTTAAATAAAAGTAGAAGAGAAATGTTTAAGAAAAAGTAGCCACTAGCCAGAAATATTACAGACTATAAAGAAGGGTAAGTAATTCTCACTAGAGAAACCTTCAGGTTAAGCAATATATTTAATTAAATACCAGAGTTACTTAAGACACGATTAAAGATTGAGTGTTGCATTGCACATAATAAAAAGGGTTTGCTTTGCTGTTGGTGTTGCCATATTTTATAGATCCTTCCTAGTGCTGCGGCCCTATAATGCAGTTCCTGTAGATCACAACCCACAGGTGGAGAACTGCTGCTCCAGGTCATTCTTCAATATCACAGCTCTATACTTTGATATGAAATTGAAGATCAGTATTAATTAAAATTTATTTCCACATTTTACATAAATTTTGAAAGTTAGCAGTTTGATTTCATATTGTAGTAATACACATAGTTAGCAATTTTTAGCAATTTGTATTTCTGTGGTGACTGATTATTCTATCCTGTTATCACACAGAAAGTTTTATTCAATGATGCCTAGGTAGATTAATTTTTACTGGTAAATTAATGTCATTATAGATAAAATAGCAATTTAGGGTTATATACATTAGAATATTCATTAGCATTCATTTGTATATTGAACTTTTTTTTCTGGCATTACCACTATTGATTAATATATAGGGGAATAATATTTCTATAAACTTGATTGCTAAAGAGATAAGATACATTTCTATTCTCTTTTCTGCATTTATTTCTAACATTTTTCCCACTGATTGTTAGGAAGTAAGATAAATTTAGTATGAGAATAGATAAACCCTTAAATTGGAGTAGCTTCTACCATACAAACTAATGACAGAAGAAAAAGCTGTGCAGTAACTTCTATCATAGTTATATTTATTATTATAGGCCAATAAGGACAAGTAATACACAGCTGCTGTTCTAAACGAAATACAGCATTCTGATCAATGACTCCCTCATGATCATGTTTATCCCTCATAATAAACAAATTTAGCCTATAGAAGTTTGATTTTTGTAGAAATACAAACATTCTTTTAAAAAAAAAAGTATGACTCAAAGAACTTATGCATGAGTGTTATTGTCTACTTACAGGCTCTTGTTTTTTATTCATTTGGGTGTATGCTCACACTGACTCTTGTCCCTGAACTGTGGTTTCTTTATGTAAAGTACATACCCATTCTTCAACCCCCAACTCAAATATAAATTCATCTATGATATACCTTTTTTCTCTTCCTTCATAGTTTATATATTAATACAACACGTGTAAAAAAAAAACACGTGAGTATTCTCCTTTGTTTAATTTTAATTTTTGTATAGACAAGACCTCACTATATTTATTGCCTACGCTGGTCTCAAACTCCTGGGCTCAAACAGTCCTCCCATCTCAGGGCTCCCAAAGGTAGGATTATAGGCATGAGCTACCATGCCTGGCCTATATATTATCTTCTTACAATACCAGTTTCTTTTGTGGAACTCATATGATCCCCTGTGATACTTTATTTAAATATATATTTAATTTATTGTGGTTGATTATTAGTAGGCTTTTGAGGATAGAGTATCTGTTATTTTAATATTTTAATTGTCCAGAGCCCAGTATCTAAAATATCTTACACATAGTAGGCACTCAGCAGAAGTTTGTGTATAAATTGAGATTGTAATAAAGTAGTAAAAGTTTGGAAGTGCAAAGATTTCAATGAGGACAGAGCTTCCAACATAGTGCTTCTGGCATAATGCCACACCCAATATGCTCTTCTTTACTCTTCTTTGACAAAAGTTTATAAATAGTTTAGGAGATTATTTTTTTCCAATGGAAAAAACCTCTTATTTATTTCAGAAATCAGTGGAAATTACTTCATAGTAGTTTATTTTATGATTTATATGTATTCCATTTAGGTAAGATTTATTTGGTTGGTTAGTTGGTTTATTAATAAGTGATTAAAGTCTCATTTCTCTAATCTTTTTATCTTTCAGTAAAATTCACTTTGCACTCTTTTGGAGGGCACATTAGATTGGCATAAGTTTGTCTAATTTTTAAATACTGTCTGATGATCTCTTTTGTTATCTTTTCTTATGTTTTTCTACCACTCTTGTTAGATTTCATAAAGGATTTTTACAAAAAATGTAACGATTATCATTTGGAGAAGACAAATGTTTAAAAATTTATAAAATTAGTCTTCTGGGACTTTCTATCAATGTGTTTTGAATAGATGATGTATAGAACTTAATATTGAAGTTGTCTGAAGACAACTATGTATTTTCTAGAAATTCTGTTACAGCGGTCATTCTCAACCTGTGGGTTGTAACTGTATTAAAGGGTTGTGGCATTAGGAAGGTTGAGAACCACTGTATTACAGGCAATCCCCAAGTTACAAATATCCATCTTGTGTACAACTCACACTTACAAATGCAGGCTATTACTGTAAGTCCCTGAGTTACAAACATCCAACTGAGGTACAACTTGCTCTTATGAACAGGTAATAGATAAATGTGCCTGTCCCAACTTACATACAAGTTCAATTTAAGACCAAACCCATAGAAGCTATCTTATTTGTAAATACAGGGACTGCCTGTCATTACCCAGCTTTATTTTACTGTTTCTGTATAAAATGGAGTGTAAATTACGACCTAACACTGTAAACCTGTCATGTGTTAGGACTTCCAATCTTGCACCTTAGGAATTCAACTGGCTTGTTTTGCTAAATTGTGCATGAGAACTTGCTGCCATGTTGCACTGACTCATTTCTCTACTTTAGAGTAAATAATTTCTAAAGTACCAAAAAGATTTCATTATAATTTCATAAAGTAATACAGTAGAGATTCTGGGCAGTATTTATAGGGTTTGATATTGTTTGACCTATAATGTTAATAGAATTAAAATTATTTGATTCCTTAAATTACCTTCATTTATTCATCAAATAATTTCGAACATTTTCTATGTACCAGACTCTTTGCTAAAATAGGGAAATAGTGGTTAACAAGACCTGGTTCCTTTCCACAGAAAAGTTAATGGGTGGCAGGTAAGTGAACAAATGATTACAATATAGAGAGTGAAATATAGAGTGAAAAATATAAAAGTAATGATTAATAAAATACTATAATAAACCACTTAATTATCTCACTAAAAGCTCTCTATTAATTTTGAGGTTTTTTTATTACTCTCTATTAATTTTGAAGTGTAGGTTTATGGAAAATTAAAGTTATATCTTTTGATTTCAAAGTTTTGTGCTCCTCCCATTTCACTATAATATACCTTTTGAAGATATTAACTATGACAAGAGACAAGTGATACTCTTTCAGCATTATATAAGGTAGAAAAACATTCTCAAAAGAAAATTTATGATTTCTTATAGTCACTAACCATTAAAAAGTCTTTTTCTAAATTAATAGCTTAAGAACAAATTTGAGAAGCTTAAACAATTGTTCATAGCTCTGGTCCAAATCAAGTGTAAGGCTTTTAAATCTAAAGAATACAATAATTAAAATATTATATATTATTTTGCACATAAGTCTCATAGGTTCTCCTATTTAGTCATTTTTTAATCTCCCTCTATGTGAAACTGAAAGGGTTTCTGATTAAAATCAGTCAACAAGGCAGGAATATGAAGTATAAATACTCAGGAATACTAAACTAACTCTTTTAAATTAGTGCTTTCTACATATAATTTTAGAAAATTAATCCCATAAAGTGATGCTTACAAAATGGCTTCACATCCAAATAAATTTGGGAACTTCTACATATACTGCCCTTCTCATCAAGATTCACAGTATACATGAGCACCCTGAAAGTCTCTAAAGTTGTATTTAAGGTAGCATTTTCCAAACTTTGTTTATGACGGAACTATTTTAGTGTAATACTTTTAAAATGTATACAGGGAATGTGCTTAAATCTAATGACATGCTTTAATTTTCCATTTCTAACGTTGGTTCTGTTTTTTCAGTGAAATAATTATAAGTATTCTTGCTGAGTTCATGCATAAGAGTATGGTACAAAATTTGAGGCTGCCCAGAAGAGATCCTTAGAACTGAAAAAATTTTCTATAAGCATTGATCTTGTCTTTGAAGAAGCAAACAAGTGATATTAAGAAATGAATTATAAAATAAAGTAGGAATTAACACATCCAAAAAAAGAGAAAAGTGTTATCCAAGGAACAGGAGATGAGATTTATTTCTCAATAATAACACTAGAAGAGTGACTATTATTCACTCGTATTAATTCATCAGTGGGTTAAATACAGAGGGTGCCAAAAAAATTACATACATTTTAAGAAAGGGAAACACTGTATTAAAATTGTAATATCAAGTCACATTTGACTTCTGCAATTACAACAGGTGCTCAAACATTACTTGTGTCCATCATTTGTCATTGGTACATATTAAGCATCACAATTCTAATTACAGGTCTGTCTTTTCTTAAAATATGTATACATTTTTGGCACCCTGTGTGTGTGTGTGTGTTATATATAAACACCTCTTGTTACTATACCAATAAAAAGAGATCTATTATATATATGTATATTATATGTATATAATAGAGCTTCACGTTTTTTGTACAGCCTTTGTGCTCTTGACCCTAGACTGCTAATCCCAAATTATGTATTCTTTTCAATAGAAAAGACTACTCTCACTTCCAGATATTATTGAAGACCCCAGTAAGATATCTAATCAATTCAGTGATTTTTTTTTTAAATCCAGTTTTCAGTCTTTGTGATTTTTTTTTAATCCAGTTTTCAGTCTTTCTACCACAATTCAAGGTGAGATAATGGAATAGTAGCATTAAAAAGCTAAAACTAACCACAAATAATGAAAATAATCTGATAATTAAATTTTTATAGGTATTTTCTCTTATGTAGCTTGAATAGTTAAATTAAATAAATTTAGATAATTAGAGACCTGAATTTATCTCTGGAAAATAAGTTATTCTGATTCTAGTTTATGTCAAATTTTATTTCTACTGAAAATTATTTTTCATGTTCTCCAAGTATACTCAGGATAATCTTACTGATATTTTAAAATTATTTATCTTTAAGACAAAAACAATACCTAAGATAAATTCTGTCTTGGCATTTAAAATAGTATTTATTTTATCACTAAGGGTTTGTCATGTGCCATTTATATCTACATTTCACTTGCTGTATATTGTTTCTCCATGTGAGTTATTGCACAATCTGGTATGAAATCAATACATAACATACATCTTATACATGTATTAAAAGATCATTTTGCCTCTTTAATGCAATTTTAAAACATTATCAGTTGTAATCAAAACATGAAAACATATTTAAAAAAAAGATGAAGAAGCAAACCAAAAATATTGAAAGGATTAGTAAATAGGAGGTTTTCCTTAAGAAATATATAACTTGTATAGAGCATTTTTGTTAGTCTTTTCATTGTATTATATAAGATCTATTATTAGTAGTATTTAAATGCATTAGAAGTTTGTTCATAAGTGTTAATAGCTAATATTTCTGTCAGAGGAAGACCCTAGAAACAAAATAATTTACTTTTAAAAATCTGGCACTTCCCTTTTCTCTGAATTGATGGATTAGATATTCACATCTTCATCATTAGAACAATCGTGGCAGAGAATAACAGACTAAAATCTTAACATGTCTATAATGCTTTTATTCAATTTTTGTTTTTTTATAATAGTTTAAATTTTTCATTTATATGAATTTTTAATTTCTAATAACATAAAAATTTTAATTTTTAATTTAAAAGTTTTAAGCTTTAACTTTTAAGGTTTGTATTGAAGTATTGCTAATTTTTACTTTATTAAGTATGAGAACACTTGCAAGTCAATGTTTTCCTGAGAATTGAAAATAACTAGATGAATTGTTTCAGAATATTACTACGTAATAGTTTATAGTGTTGTTCTGCAATAACAAAATGTAAGAGTACTGTTCTGAAGCTAAGACCATAAAGGTGTTTAAATTTGCATTTAATTTATTATAAATCCTAAAATGTAACATTAATGATGATGATTAAGCTCTTAAACTTTTAGTGAAATAAATTGTATAAGAATAACAGCTATCCTTCATTTTTTTTTTAATTTCAGAAGTAGTTGCTATTCAAGATGTTTATTCATTAAGTCAAATGTTAAGTTTCTTCAGTGCTAGACTGACAATAACATAATTGATGTGTTTACCAAGGCATTAAAAATTCTGGTTCCAGTATTTGCATATTTATAATGAGAATTGCATGCAAAAAATGAACTTTTACATACTTCAGTGAGGAGAAAAGGATTTTTAACAATATTATAAACAAAATCTGTAATTGTTCCTAAGAGTATAAAAATAATTGCTCAGTGAATCTGGTGTTAGCTAACTATTATAGACATAAATTAACTTTTAGCTCTTTATTAATCATGTTTTACTTCCATGTTTTACCAGATAGATAGGAATGTGATTGTGGAAAGGAAACATTCACCAGACTATATTACATTAATTTCCTCTGACTCATACAGTTGCAGTATTATAATCATGGTCAAGAGCTCTCAAACTCAAAGCCCTGAAAGGTCCAAGTAGGTAACATACATGACTGAAGTTAGTCAGGTTTAAGTATTAGATAGTATTGGAAAGGTGGTCAGCTGGAGAGCACATGTGTTCCAGAAAAGCTATTTCACTGCAACTAGTTGATACCATAAAGGAATGTAGCATTATTGCCAGATCTGATGTTTCAGAAGACCAGAAACTGTGACTCTCATGCTAACTTCGTAAAGAACTCTTCTGTCCTGGCTCAGCGCCTGTGGCTCAACGGGCTAAGGCGCCAGCCACGTACACCTGAGCTGGTGGGTTCGAATCCAGCCCGGGCCCGCCAAACAACAATGATGGCTGCAACCAAAAAATGGCCGGGCGTTGTGGCGGGCGCCTGTAGTCCCAGCTACTTGGGAGGCGGAGGCAGGAGACTCGCTTGAGCCCAGGAATTGGAGGTTTCTGTGAGCTGTGAGGCCACGGCACTCTCTCCAGGGTGACAGCTTGAGGCTCTGTCTCAAAAAAAGCAAAAAAAAAAAAAAAAAAGAACTCTTCTGGCCAAAGAGAGTGAACCAATGAGCCAGATCAAGGGGTAGGCCACCAGTTTTCAGGTGAAGTAGTAATTATTGTTATAAAAATGACTCCAAGTTACTACAAGTTTCAAATAGTCAAAGAAAGACTCAGGAATATTTTTCATATCATTCTAAGTAAGAAACTGCTCATGTTTTAGAACAGCTTTTAGTAATGTGATTATAGTTTAACCAAAATATTGAATCCCTAAGTATTCCTGTTAATGAAGGTTTTGCTGTAATAATGTCCCAGTACTCATGTATATGTGCATGTGTGTGTACTAAATGCAAATTAAACTCATTTTGCTCAGATAACAAGAAAAATAGTAGGATGTTCTATGGAATCCTCATGTAGAATACTGTAAAGCCACTAACAGATTGGAAAAGAATTCAGTGCTGGCGACTCTGAGGTGAGTTCTACACCATCTTTCAGATGTCCCCAGGGAAGTTGAGTTCCAGGTGTTTATGGCAATGACCTGCTCATTAAATGACCCTCTTTGGGCTTCCTTCTTTTTGCTCTCTCACTTCCATATTCCTCATGGTAGGCAGAATGATGACTTCCCCCCCCAAAAGATACCCATGCCCTAATCCCCAGAATTTGTGAATATGTCAACTTACCTGACAGAAGAGATTTTGTAGCTATGATTAAGGTTGTGAAATTTGATATGGCGATATTATCCTGGATTAACTAAGAGGGCCCTATACACTGCTGTGGGTCTTTCAAAACTGAGAATCTTTTCTGGCTGGTCGGAGAGATGCAATGTTGCTGGCTTTAGAGATGAAGCAAGGGGGCCACAGCCAAGGGATGCATTGGCTTCTAGAAGCTGGAAAGATAAGAGCTGCCTATATCTCTAGCTCAGTGAGATCCATGTCAGACTTATGACCTACAGTACTATAAAATAATAAATGTGTGTTGTTTTAAGCCACTAAATTTATGATAATTTGTTATGGCAACAATAGAAAGTTAATTCACTCCTCTCCTCATTTTGGCATTACTTCTGAAAAAAAACCTCTTGCATTTAAAAAGTACAGTACAGGATTTTAAGCCTCTAAGAGTAGAGCTAATTATAGAAATGCCAAATATATATAAATAAATGATCTTGCTCCATGTGGAAAACTATGTTTTCTATTTTTTATAGTATAACTACCTAGATGAAGGGAAAATTAAGTTAAGCTTTATTGATCCTGCTAGAAAATATAAAATCCTTAAATCTGTTCTGAAGTCATTCTAATAAAAACATTTCTTAAAAACACAAAATCAAATATTTTTGATTGTTTTAGGATTTACATTAGTATAAGGTGAGTTAGACTGAATTTTATACTTTCAGCTAGTAATTTTACAGTTTGGGAAATACTGTATAATTTCCCATGATAGAGGATAATTTCAGTATTGTTTTTAACTCTGACGAAGTGTTCTGTGTAAAACAAAAAGAACATGACGGGGCGGCTCCTGTGGCTCAGCGAGTAGGGTGCCGGCCCCATATACCGAAGGTGCCGGGTTCAAGCCCGGCCTCGGCCGAACTGCAAAACAAACAAAAAAAATAGCCGGGCGCTGTGGCGGGCGCCTGTAGTCCCAGCTACTCGGGAGGCTGAGGCAAGAGAATCGCTTAAGCCCAAGAGCTGGAGGTTGCTGTGA
>CAUYON010059826.1:0-12053 GCA_963573935.1 Arctocebus calabarensis | reverse complement strand
CCCAGAAGATCACCTGTTGCCCAGACAATATTCAGCAAGATATAAATACTGCTTTGTTTTTGTTTTTTAAATTTATTTCAACAATTTCCCTCTAGATTCTTCTGTATTTCTTTTCCTTCTTCATTTTTCTAGTTTAAATATGATTTTCCATTGTTGCTTTCTTTCATAATAAGAAGTTCATTTTTGCTAGTGTTTCTGCCCTATTATTTGGCTTTTCTCCCAGTTTTATCCCATAAAGTTTTGTTTGTTTGTTTTGATTTGATTTATAGTATTTTTAACTTTCCTTTTATTTGGTGGAGGTTGGGTAATATGTCTGAACAGGCTGGCAAAGAGCTGCTGAGCTCAAGGGAACCATGCAACCCAGCACCTCCTGAGGTTGGGGGGTTTTAAGGTTAGGTCAAAGTACCCTACTGTACATCTTTACTACTCCCGTGTCTCTCTTCCTGTGCCTCTCTTCTTTATGTCAATATTCTCTTTTAATCATCCCATCTCCTTTCTCTTTTTCTTTTCTTTCTCTATCTTTTTTTTTTTTTTTAAATCTTTTTTCTCTTCTTGCTCTTCAATCTTCTCATCCTTTTGGTCCTGTACCAAACGGACTGATCAAAACTTTAGGCCAGAGGCATGGTAACTTAAAGAGCAAGAGGAAGTAAAAGGAAAATTAGGGCAAGGAAACAGATAAAAGAAAACACTCATGAGGAATAATCAGCAGAAAAATCCTAGCAACATGAAAAACTAGTACAGAGCAACCTTCACAAACCTCAAAGGACCATGAGGTAGCTACTGCAGAGGATTCCACCTACAAAGAAATGTTAGAAATGACAGAAGGGGAATTTAAAATACAGATGATGAAAACAATGAAGGAAATTGCTAAGAAAGTGGAATATAACCAAAAACAAAGAAGGAAATTACTGAGAAAGTGGAAAATAACCAAAAGGAAATCCAAAAACATAATCAAATAAAAGATGAACAATATAAAAAACATAGAAAGGATATAGCAGAACTGAATGAATTGAAACATTCAATTAGGAAACTTAAAAATGCAATAGAAAGTATCAACAACAGATTAGACCATGCAGAAGAAAGAATCTCAGAGGTAGAGGACAAAGCTCTTGAGATAACTCAAATAGTTAAAGAGGCCAAAAAGAAGAGAGAGAAAGCAGAACGTTCACTGAAAGAATTATGGGACTTTATGAAACGTTCAAACATATGAGTTATAAGTATCCCAGAAAGGGAAGAAGAATGGAAGCCATACTATAGAATATTATAAATGAAAATTTCCCAATATCACCAAAGATTCTGACACACCTTTCAGAGGGATATTGGACTCCAGTTTGCCTCAACTCTAAGAGAGCTCTCCAAGATACATCCAAAGTGAAGATAAATGAAAAGATTCTTCAAGCTGCCAGGAGTAAGTGCCAATTGACCTACAGGGGCAAATCCATCCGGGTGACTTCAGAATTCTCTAATGAAACTTTTCAAGCAAGAAGACAATGGTCATCTACCTTTAATCTACTTACACAGAACAATTTCCAGCCAAGAATTCTATATCCTGCTAAGCTAAGCTTTAAAATTGACAGAGAAATAAAATCTTTTACTGATATGCAAACATTGAGGAAATTTGCCACAACAAAACCAGTTCTACAGGAAATACTTCAACCTGTTCTACACAATGACTATCACAATGGACCACCAGCAAAGTAAGCATCCGGAAATTAAAGGACAGAACCTAACTTCCACAATGATGTAAAACACAAAACTAAGCAATGGACTCTCACAAAATAAGATGAATAGAACCCTACCACACTTATCAATTATCTCAATAAATGTTAATGATTTGAATTCCTCACTGAAGAGGCATAGATTGGCTGTTTGGATTAAAAACACAAGCCATCCATTTGCTGTCTGCAGGAAACACACCTACCCTCAAAATACCAATTAAAACTCAGAGTTAAGGGTTGGAAGACAATTTTTCAGGCAAATGGAATTCAGAAGAAAAGTGGAGTTGCAAGCTTATTTTCAGATGCATGTGGATTTAAAGCAACTGAATTAAAAAAAAAAGATGATCACTTCATATTAGTCAAGGAAAAAATACAACAAGAAGACATTTCAATTCTAAATATTTATGCACCCAACATAAATATTCCCAGATTCTTGAAACAGACCTGAGTTAGTCTGAGCACTATGATATCCTATAACACCATAATAACAGGAGACTTTAACACTCCTCTTATAGAGCTGGACAAAACCTCTAAAGAGAAATTAAACAAAGATCTAGGGCATAAATGAGACCCTAGAATAACTGTGCTTGATAGACATATATAGAACACTCCATCCCAAAGCTACATTCTTCTCATTGGCCTATGGAACAGTCTCCAAAATTGATTATATCCTAGGACATAAAACAAATCTCAACAGAATTAAAAGAATCTAAATTTTACCTTCTATCTTCTCAGACTATACAGCACTAAAGGTGGAACTCAACTCTAACAAAAAAGTTCAACCCCACAGAAAGGCATGGAAATTATACAACCTTATGCTGAATGACAGTTGGGCATGGGAAGAAATAAGAGGAAATTATTAACTTCCTTGAGCATAACAACAATGAAGACACAACCTACCAAAACCTGTGGGATACAGCAAAAGAAGTCCCTAGAGGAAAATTTATCGCTTTAGATGCCTACATCTGAAAAACAGAAAGAGAACACGTTAACAAACTCACAAGCCATCTTATGGAATTGGAAAAAGAAGAACAATGTAAGCCTAAACCCAGCAGAAGAAAAGAAATATCCAAAATTTAGTCAGAGATTAATGAAATTGAAAATTAAAGAATCATTTAGAAAATTAATGAAACAAGGAGTTGGTTTTTGTTGTGAAACAGCACGGCAAAGGGGAGAGAACCAGAGTGGAATTGGTGGGGAAGGGGGAGATACAGCATACGAGAAGACATGGGAAAAGGATAGTTTTGGGAGGGCTGACTGAGCAGATGGCTACAGGTAGTGCCAAAGCATCAAATCAGCTTTATTTTATAGTAACTGTACAGGGTTGTCCAGTGGGAAGTAGCATAGACAATGTAGGGAAATAGCATAAACAAAAGGCATAATTTTGGTCTTATAGTATAATTAGAAAATATAAATGACTTTAATAAAGACAAATCATCTTGTTGATGGTTTTTACTCAACTTTTTAGCACACATGACAAGAAGTAAGAAGGGAAAGATCACAAGGATGTCAGCATAGTTGACAAAACAAAGGAAGAACTATGAAACTTAGTAGTTTCTACTCAACATCATTAACATATTACAAGAAGGAGTAGATCACATGGATCTCTGCATAGTTAACTGGACAAAGAAAGAGGTATGTGACTTCTGGTAGAGGGAGCATGAAGAAAGGAATAGGGCTATTTTGGGAATGGAAGAGAAACACTTGGGGGTTCTTTCCCTGAATATTCCCAAGGCTGTGAGGGGCCCTGCCAGTCTCACAGCCCACTCTCCATAGGTTTTTTGAAAAGATAAATAAAATAAATAAATCTTTGGCCAGACTAACTAGAACTAGAAAAGTAAAATCCCTAGTAACCTTAATCAGAAATGATAAAGGGAAAATAACAAATGATGCCACAGAGATACGGGAGATTATCTCTGAATACCACCAGAAACTCTATGCCCAGAAATTTGACAATGTGAAGGAACTGTATCAATATTTGGAATCATACCCTTTCCCTGGACTTATCCAGGAAGGAATAGATCTCCTGAACAGATCAATTTCAAGCACTGAGATCAAAGAAACAAGAAAATCTCCCAACCAAAAATGCCCCGGTCCAGATGGCTTCACACCAGAATTCTATCACCTTCAAAGAAGAGCTTATACCTCTACTACAGAAATTATTCCAAAATATTGAGCAGGAAGGAATTTTCCCCAACATGTTCTATGAAGCGAACATTACCCTGATACCAAAACCAGAAAAAGACCCAACTAAAAAGGAGAATTTCAGACCAATGTCACTAATGAATATAGAAACAAAAATTCTCAACAAAATCCTAGCCAATAGATTACAGCTTTTCATCAAAAAGTCATACATCATGATTAAGTAGGTTTCATCCCAGGGATGCAAGGCTGGTTTAACATTTGCAAGTCCATAAACGTTATTCACCATATCAACAGAAGCAAAAACAAACACCATATGATTCTCCCAATAGATGCTGAAAAGGCATTAGATAAAATCCAGCTTCCTTTTCTAATTGGAACCCCGAAGAGTATAGGCATAGATGGCACATTTCTTAAACTGATCAAATCTATCTATGACAAACCCATAGCTAATATTTTACTGAATGGAGAAAAAATGAAAGCTTTTCCTCTTAGAACTGGAACCAGAAAAGGTTGTCTTCTGTCACCACTACTATTCAACATAGTGCTGGAAATTCTAGCCAATACAATTAGGCAAGAGAAAGAAATAAAGGACATCCAAATGGAAGCAGAGGAGGTCAAACTCTCCCTCTTTGCTGATGATATAATCTTATACTTAGAGAACCCCAAATATTCAACCACAAGACTCCTGGAAGTCATCAAAAGATAAAATAATGTCTCAGGATATAAAATCAATGTCCACAAGTCAGTAGCCTTTGTATATGCCAATAACAGTCAAGATGAGAGGCTAATTAAGGACACATCTCCCTTCATCATAGCTTCAATGACAATGAAATACTCAGGAAGACACCTAACAAAAGAGGTGAAGGACCTCTATAAAGAAAATTATGAAACCCTAAGAAAGGAAATAGCAGAAGATATTAACAAATGGAAGAACATTCCATGCTCATGGCTGAGAAGAATCAACATTGTTAAAATGTCTATACTTACCAAAGCATTCTAATGATTCAATGCCATCCTTATTAAAATACCAACATCGTACTTTCAAGACTTGGAAAAACTTATTCTGCATTTTGTATGGAACCAGAAAAAAAAAAAACCCATATTGCTAAGGCAGTTTTAAGTAATAAAAACAAAGCTGGGGGCATCAGCATATATTTTAGGCTGTGCTATAAAGCCATAGTGGTCAAGACTGCCTGGTACTGGTACAAAAATAGAGACATAGACATTTGGAATCAAATAGAAAATCAGAAAATGAAACTAACATCTTACAACCACCTAATCCTTTGATAAACCAAACAAGAACATACACTGGGGGAAAGACTCCCTATTCAATAAATGGTGCTGGGAGAACTGGATATCCACATGTAAAAGACTGAAACTGAACCCTCACCTTTCTCCACTCACAAAAATCGATTCAAGATATATAAAGCACATTTAAGGTATGAAATGATAAAAATCCTCAAAGAAAGCATAGGGAAAACACTGAAAGATAATGGCCTGGGGAAAGACTTCATGAAGAAGATTGCTGTGACCATTGCAACAACAACAAAAATAAAGAAATGGGACTTAATTAAACTGAAAAGCTTCTGTACAGCTAAGGAGACAACGACCAAAGCACATAGACAACCTACACAATGAGAAAGGATATTTGCATATTTTGATTCAGACAAAAGCTTGATAACCAGGATCTATAGAGAACTCAAATTAATCCACATGAAAAAAAGCCAAGAATCCCATATATCAATGGGCAAGAGATGAACAGAACCTTCTCTAAAGAAGACAGACGAATGGCTAGCAAACATATGAAAAAAATGCTCATCATCCCTAATTATTAGAGAAATGCAAAGCAAAACCACCCTGAGATACCATCTAACCCCATTGAGAATGGCCCACATCACAAAATCTCAAAACTGCAGATGCTGGTGTGGATGTGGAGAGAAGGAAACACTTTTACCCTGCTGGTGGGACTGCAAACTAATACAACCTTTTTGGAAGGAAGTATGGAGAACCCTCAAAGAAGTCAAGCTAGATCTCCCATTTGATCCTGTAATCCCATTACGGGCATCTACCCAGAAGGAAAAAATCCTTTTATCATAAGGACACTTGCACTAGACTATTTATTACAGCTCAATTTACAATCGCCAAAATGTGGAAACAGCCTAAATGCCCACCAACCCAGGAATGGATTAACAAGCTCTGGTATATGTATACCATGGAATACTATTCAGCCATTAAAAAGATGGAGACTTTGCATCCTTTGTATTAATCTGGATGGAAGTAGAACACATTATTCTTAGTAAAGCATCACAAGAATGGAGGAGCATGAATCCTATGTATTCAATCTTGATATGAGGACAATTAATGACCTAGTACAGGGTGAGGATGGGGGAAGAGGAGAGAGAGAGAGAGGAGGGAGGGGGTGGGGGAAAGGAAGAGAAGAGATAGGGAAGGGGGGGTTGGGGTCTTGGTGTGTGACACACCTTTTGAGGGCAAGACACAATTGTAAGAGGGACTTTACCTAACAAATGTAATCAGTGTAATCTTATTTTTTATATCCTCGATGAATCCCCAACAATAAAAAAAATGTTAATACTATTAAACCCCCTCCCCAAAAAACATTTAACTGAAGAGGACATACAAGTGTTGAATGAGGGCTGGGTGTGGTGGCTCATGCCTGTAATCCCAGAACTCTGGGAGGCTGAGGTAGGTAGATTGCCTGACCCTAGGAGTTCAAAACCAGTCTGAGCAAGAGCCAGATCCTTTCTCTACTGAAAATGGAAAAAACTAGCTGGGCACAGTGGTACATGCCTGTAGTACCAGCTACTCAGGAGGCTGAGGCAAGAGGATCCTTGGCTCCCAGGAGTTTGAGGTTGCTGTGAGTAATGATGCCATTGCACTCTACTCGGGGTGATAGTGAGACTGTCTCAAAAAAAAACAAACTGACAGAAATAAGTCTAAAATGAGCAGAGGGAAAGATGTTTAACATTATTAGCCAGTATGAAAAGATAGTCAAAATCACAGTTAGGTAGTGTTACGTACCTATCAGAATAGCTGAAATAAAAAATCACGTCAACACCAAATCCTGGCAAAAATTCAGATCACCCATTCATTACTGAACAGAATGTAAAACTGTATAAGTTGATGAATTCTTAGGAGACTGAATATGCGGTTATCATACAACCCACCCTCCTGAACGTAGATGGGAGGGAAATGAAGCACCTGTATTCATACAAAAACCTGTCCAGGAATATTCACAGTAGCCTTATTTGTAATAGCCACAAACTTGAAATAACACAGATGTCTTTCAAGGAGTAAATGGCTACACAAACTGTGGCAAATCCATACTTCAGGATACTACTCAGTACAAAAAAGGAACTGATAGATGAAACAGTCTGGATGCATTTCTGGGGAATTATGCTGAGTGAAAAAAATCACTGAAGCTTACATAGTAATCAGTTGACATCCTGAAGTGATGAAATTATAGAAATAGAAAATAGATTAGTGTTTAGGATTAAGAAGGTTGTGGTAGTAGGAGGTACATGGTGGCTGTGTGGCCACAAAATGACACCACATGCTGCCCTCATGGCAATGAAAATGTTCTGTATCTTGCCTGTATTCCTGTCGTTCTCCTGGCCACCACATTGTATTATCGCTTTGCAAGATGTTGCATTAAGAGAACCTGAATAAAGGGCACAGGGGTTGCTCTGCAGTACTTCTTACAATTGCATGTACAAATCTACAAATTTCAAAATAAAAAATAGTCAAAATGAATAATATATAAATCTTTATAAACATAATGGAAAATTGGGAAGAAATTGGGTCAAAGTGATTTGGTGGGTTTCTCCTCTTACATTGAAGGCAGATTGTATTAAAAGCCCCTAAACAAGGAAGCCAACAGGTTCACAAAGATGTTATTGGCCAATTTCGACCAAAGCCACTTTTCTCCCTGACAGTCACAGGACCTTTCCTTCCCTTTCTTCGCCATCTCCATGACCTCTTTATCTTTCTGTGCTGGGAAAAGGAATAAAGATTTTAGAATTGAATTTTTTTTCATTTCCCCTTGTTGGCCATGCTTTTGCCAAATCAAGAAAGATGGAAAAAGAAACAGACTTCTGTTGAGTTTTTGCATGAGTGGGAAGTGTAAATAAAAGTAAATGTAAGAACTGTTGGGATGACTTCTTAAAGAACAAATGATACATGTGACAGAGTGAAGCCTGAGGGTAAAACCATGGGCTGCTGTTCTGAGCAGGTGCATGGGAAGGAGAGCAGTGTAGCAGGTGATCTGGGTAAGAGGTTTCTCCTCACAGTGCTGTCAGCGGTCACTCGCTGGAAGGCCTAAGGTGTTCCAAATGGTACGGCAGGTCTGTCCTTCCCCAACAGCAGCAACAACAGTGAGTGTTTGCTTAGAGCCATCGCTGTATAAGTCCTTTACACTCATTAACTATTTAATCTTCACAACAACCCCCTGAGATAAGGATTGTTCTTTCATTTTACAGACAAGGAAACTGAGACAGAGATTCAGTTACTCCTGAAAGTAGTTAAACTAGTAAATGGCAAAGGTGAGTTGGACACAGGCAGCATTTTTTGTAGATTCTAGAAGAGTCTCCCACTCCTGTAGCAATCTGTAGAACCTGTGAAGTGCTGAGAGTTCAGATTTTGTTCTTGAGATAGGTCCTGCTTGGCGTTCGGTGTGGGGACTCCTGCAGGCGGCTTTGTGTTTGTCTAGCATCAGGCTCAGCGCCCTTCCCGCTGCCAGCTAGGGTCATGCCTCAGCGCTGCCCTGAAAGCCACCTATTCAAATATGTAGGGACACACAGAGTTCTTTGTCTGGAGAAAAGGATACACAAATCAAAGTACTTTTCCTGCCAGCTGTTTGGTAGATCAGGATGGAATATATCGTATTTTAGAACACAATTCAGATTTGTGAGTTATTTCCTCCCTCCCTCCTGGTTACCGTCCCCTGGCTGCTGAATACACACTTTTTATTCTGATTTTTAGGAAGTATTTCCTGTACAACCACATCTCCCTTTGCAGGGTCTCCCACAAGACCCTGTCTTCCATCCAGAATGTGGTCCCCAGGTCCCCTGAGGTGGCTTTCTTTTCACATAAATGATTTTAATTATAACTTTTGCAGAGCTATTCTGTGCAAAGGAGCCAGCCCCACGTCAAGGGTGGGGGCAGGGTGAAGACACAGCAGCCCCCTGTTCAAGCAGCTGCAACTCAGGCCCTTCAGTGGTCTGCAAGGCCCATGTGTCCGGGGTGCAGGTGACGTGGTACCATCAAATCTGTTGGTGCCTGTGCCTAACGTGAGCGTATAAAGTGAGAATGTTCGCTTTCTCTGATGTTCTCTCAGGAGTGTTTTTCAACTTTCTTTTTATCTCACTTGAACCTATAGTTAAACTTCTGAGGCACACTTAAATTATTAGATCAAAAATAAAAAAGAGTAAAAGGAAGAATATTCTTATTGTGCTTTGAACTTCTTCTGAAAGTAATTAACGATCTTTTAAAACCTTTGAGGCACACCTAAGACCCTGCAAGGGCACACCTGTGGAAAGTCACTGTCTTAGCACGATGGGACAGGAGTTGGGGGCTCATGGCATTTAACATCCTACTAGAGAAAAAGTGTCTGTTGCATCTGAGTTGTGTTCTCTGCTTGCGTACTGTCTCATTCCCTATTTTAAATGAGATATTCGTGTTCCACACACGCTATACCCGGGTATCTCTTCCCGGGTTTGGATGAGGTAAATTCACACTGGCCTGAGTTAGCAGAGGCTCCTGGGTGCGGGCCGCAGGCCTGGTCGAGGCGGCGGTGGACGGGGCCAGCTGACTTTCCTTTGCGGCTCCCAGCGGGTCCGCACCGTCTGGGACCTCGGGCGCTGCGCAGGGTCCCACCCGCCGGCCACGGCTGCTCTGCCCTCCTGCGCTTCCCTTGCAGATGAGTCCAATGGCCTGTCAGTGTTTGCTGGTAGAAATGAGCTGTTTTCCACCCAGACGTGGCTGTGTAAAGTAGATGTCCTTTTGTTTCAGAATCCTAAGAGGATGCGTCCCGCCAGGCGGTGGGGAGGTGTCCTCCCCGGGAAGGGCTGGGGCCGCTGGCCCGGTCGCCCCTCAGAGGCGCCTGCGTTCCAGACCGGCATGGATGCACCTGCAGGGCTGGTCTGGACGCACCCCTGGTGCTGAGAACATACAAATAAAACAATTTCTTGGCCAGAATGAGTTCCTCCAATTCCTTTCTCGATTATTGGCAATAGTTTGATTTAACGATCATGGGCTCCCTCGCAGCTCTGCTTCTCATTTGGCCGATCCTCTCATGAAGTCATAAGGCTGTTTCTAAGACAGGGCAGATGGCGGCAAGCTGGAAACCCTTGCAGCCTCGCAGATGCCCAGCGCCGGGATGCTCGGGCGCGCAGCACGGAAGCCTGGGTCGCAGCCCCTCACCTGCCGCAGCACCCCGACTTTGGTGGGGGTCCGCTCAGCGGGATTCTCACAGTCTGCCGGTTACAGCCTCCAAAGCTTGTGCAACAGCCACTGGGCCAGCTGTGGGCTCCGCTCCCCGCCGGGCCTCCCCCGGGAGTGGGCGAGGCGGGCCTTTCTGGGACACCTTTCAAGTGGGCAGGGCTGGGGGACGGCAGCTGTGGGGAATCTGGCAGAGACCGCATACTCTGCCGAGAACAGCAGTGCGGCCGAACCGTGCACTTGGACGTGGGGGGAGGGGAGGTGCACTTGGACGTGGGGGGAGGGGAGGTGCACTTGGACGTGGGGGGAGGGGAGGAGGATCTGAACGGGAGGAGAACGTTTCTGTCTTTACTGTGAACCCGGGCGGGAAGCGCGCAGAGGAAGAGAACTACGGCCACGACGTGTATGAAGCTTTTCAGGAGATACTTTAACTCAAAAAATTTAATCTCTTCAATAATACTCCTTAAAAGAAAATGAAAGGTGAGATTTTCACAATGTAATAACAAGAACCTTGCTGCGAACCAGAAGAGCCTTCTTTCTGTCTTCGGCCTGAGGGCTTATTCTTTTTTTTTTTTTTTTTCTTGGAAGTCTGGTATTCATTCTCTTTTCCTTGTCCTAATTCTTGTATTCAGGTTGACCCTTGAACAATACCCAGGTTAGGGACACCATCCTCTCTTCAACTCCTGTCAAAAATCTGTATATAAATTTTGGCTTCTCCAAAACTTTACTAGCAGCCTGCTCTTGACTGGAAGCCTTAGTGACGCCATAAATAGTTGAGTAACACATGTTTTAGCCTGTGTTTTGTATGTGATGTGCATTAAATACCATATTTTTATGATAAAGTAGCCAGAAAGGAGAAAATGTTACTTTAAAAATCCTAAGAAAGAAAAAGCAGACCTCCTGCTGGCTAAGTGGAAGTGACTTCCCATCAGGCCTTTGTGCAGCTGTCCACACATCCATGGCCAGGGGAACAGGTGGGGGAGGTGCAAGGGGAGGCGGGAGGGCCGTGCGACTTTGTGGAAATACATTGTAATTCTTCTCAGGTTTTTGCGTTTTCACTTCTCTAAAAAGTTTATGTACTGTACCCACCTTTCCTTAACCATTTGCTTTAATTTCTATATTCATATCACAGAAGGCTCCATGTTGTAAAAGAAGTCAAAAGCAGTCTTGAACCATCGGAATGATTCTGAGGGCTTATTCTCTCACTGTCATTAACTTTTTTAATTTTTTTTGAGATAGAGTCTCATACTGTTGCCCTGGGTAGAGTGCCATGGCATTATAGCTGTCAGCAACAACTCTTGTTTTTATATATTTTGATCCAGCATGTGTACTTTTGACTCCACATCAAGGTGCATCTGTCTCAATCATTAATTTTTCACTAGGTATTGACTTCAAAACTTCCAAATTAGTCTCAGTTTTCAAAGAGCAACCATTAAACCCTATATAAAGATCCAAGTCAATCAAAACTGCTGCTGCTTCCTTGGTGCCATCAAATGAATGTACCACTCCCCCTACACACCGATCTCTGTTTCTTTTCATTATGTCCAAAAATTCAGCATGTGAGTTTCGACAATGAAGAAACATTGGTAATTTTGTTTGTTCTGACAGTTCAAACTGTTTTTCAAAATATTTGAGCTGAGTATCTTTGGGACAAAACTGTAGTCGGTCAAAATCAAGTCCACATTCTCCAATTCCTACAACTTTCCCTTTATTGTTTTCAGCAAGATTTAGCAA
>CAUYON010059825.1:0-28822 GCA_963573935.1 Arctocebus calabarensis | reverse complement strand
TACATTGGATACTTTTTCTTCCATTCTTGAGATACTTTGCTAAGAATATGTTCCAGCTCCATCCATGTAAACATGAAAGAGATAAAGTCTCCATCTTTCTTTAAGGCTGCATAATATTCTGTGGTATACATGTACCACAATCTATTAATCCATTCATGGGACGATGGGCACTTGGGCTTCTTCCATGACTTAGCAATTATGAATTGAGCTATTTGCATGTATTTTGGAGGAGAAGATCCTGAACTCTTATTAGGGTTTCAGATTCTTGATAACCCAGAATAATTTTAAGAGTTAGCATGATAGTGTGTTTGCCTTTAGAAAAGAGAGATTGCAGCTTGTGCTAGTGTTTTTTTTTGTATCTTATGAAATTCTATCAGGCAACAAAACAGTAGCAGATCCTTGCAAATTTTAACCAAGAGCACTTATTGAGAATTCATATTGCACAGTACTTTGATGTGTGCATACATGTTAGTTTGTCTATGTTGCTAAATTAAACAGACTGCTACTGTGTGTGTTCTAGCTATCAGTCTGCCTGGGTTCCTTAATAAGCCCTGTCTCTCTTTTCTTTTGTGACCGGAAGCACCAATCTAACCATGCAGTTTCACTACCGGGCGGTGAAATCAGATTGTACACTAGTGGCAGCACTAGTGGCATTGAAACAGAAATTAGTAATTCTTTTACAAATGTTTAGTAAGCCACATTTCATGACCAGCTTTGCAAGAAAAAATCGAAAGTGTGAACATCTGTTGATACATTGCATTTACATTTCTGAAGTTTCAAGTGAAGATAAAACCTTAGCAGCTGTGATGGATAGACTGCATTTGACCTAGTGCCTCAGGATGTGTAGTACAGTGATATTGTCAGGCTGTCAGGGTCCTGGTGAGAACCATCGGTGGGGGCCCGGGGGGAGAATCTAAGAGATGAAAACACAATTGTTAAGTTTTTGCTTTTTTTTTTTTTTTTTTTTTTTAATTCAGAGTTAAATAGTTCTATCAATCCCCATTGTCACTAAAAAGGCCTTTCTTTGATTTAGGAGTTCCAGTGTTTGATTGTCCTAAGACTATGTGAGCATTAGAAATACTGAAGTAGTTAATTCTCTTATGGATTGTTCATCTTTTTATTTTGTTTTATTCTGAGTTGTACATCTTTAAGAGACTTTAATTATTCCTCTGAATGTGTCTGAGTTCTTTCTTTGTCTTCATGAAAGGCACTGTTGCGTACTCTTTTATAAGATCCAAATACTTGAAGGCAGAATTAAACTTTATTGATGAAATTACTTTAAGCTCGCCTTGGATAATATTTGTTAATATATTATATTTTTTCTTTCCTCTAAGAGTTAGGAAGTAAAATGTCAAAGAATATAGCATTCCCTGACTTTCAGGGCCACTGAAGTTCCATGTAGAGTATTTGGGGAAGGGTGCAATTGAAAGCATTAAACAGGACTAAAAATGTGAAGGGTGGACTTGAAGGAGTTGGATGTATGAAGCTGTAGAAGAAAGAACTGGGAAAGGGGAGGAAAGAATCATTCTTAACTGTTTTGGGCAGCTAATTTTCATAAATCTGAAGAGTATTCTTTAGTGTGCTAAATTCATCATCCTATCCCTGTCCAACTATGGGAATGAAGTTCTGTGTTATACCAGCTGAGAATCACATTAGAGATTAGGGCTGTGTAGATTCAGAAACATATTGAAATACATTCCAAGAGTTAGTAGAGTGGTGCACTGATCTTCACAAGAAAGGTAAATGCCTTGCAATAGGTTTATTTTGGAGGATCTTGTAGATTTCTTAGTCTGGAATTCTATGTATTTTGACATACTGGTATTAATATTTAGTAGAATTAATTTATGATTATAATGATAGTTATTTGAGTTTTCTTCTTTGTGGCTCATTTGGGTACAATGCATCACTCTGATATGTTACAAGGTGGGTTAACCCAGAACTTTTTTTTTTAATGGGGGTTTGTTAGAAATTCTTTTCTTGTTTTAATCAAACAAGAAAAACGATAATCAAAACCATTATGTAAGTCATTGGTAGTATCTTAGCTGCTAGAAGGTAGAAAGATCTGGTGATCTGAGTCACTTCACAAGAATATATTTGCCATCCGATTAGGAGGGATGCTTTTTTCTTGCCTTCTTTAGTTGGGTTTATCGCCTCTGCATAGGAAATGGTGTTTGGTGGCTCTCCTTTCGCTTTAAACCACTAGACCCGTTAATCTTATTGAAGACTTCACATTTTATATGCAGTCTGTGCAGGTAGCCAGATGCCATATGTTGTTAATTTCTGATTCTATGAGGGCCAGATCATACAGCTGGAAATGATTGAACAGAAAAGCATGTTCTTTTGTTTAACAAGACAAAGCCTATTGTGTATTCTGCTTCTGATGCTTAAAAGATGTATTCTTTTTTTTTTTTTAACTGCATAGTATGTAGGGCTAAAAGTTTTGAACTCTTCACTTCAGAAATTACTTTTCCAGACAAAAGAGCAAAACAATGTTTGTTTAAATTGTTCTCTGGAACATGACTGATAGTGTTTACAACATTTCTATGACATTTTGATCCAGTGGGGAGTACTTGGAGAGGTATTTAAAGTGCTTTTCACTAAATCAGATGCTTTGTAGTGTTTGAACCTTTTAAAAAAATTATTTGAAAGGGTGAAGTTCTGAGTTGAGAGACAGAAAATGGTCAGGGTATTCTCTAAAGACTAAGAATGATTTATAAGTAAAACTGATTTTTTTCCTTTCAAAAAATGAAAACTTACTTTTTTCAACTGGAATAAAATACATGCATTTTGGTTCAGAGTTTTTTTCCAGTTCATGCTATATCCCTTTATAAGGGCTGTTTTCCAGAGTTTTCTTTCTTTCTTTTCTATGTTTTTTTTTTTTTTTTTTTTGAGACAGAGTCTCACTATGTTGCTCTCAGTAGAGTGTTGTGGTGTCATAGCTCACAGCAACCTCCAACTCTTGGGCTTAAGCGATTCTCTTGCCTCAACCTCCCAAGTAGCTGGGACTATAGGCACCTGCCACAACACCTGGCTATTTTTTTTGTTGTTGCAGTTAATTAGCTGGCCTGGGCTGAGTTCGAATCTGCCACCCTCAGTGTATATGGCTGGTGCCGTAACCACTGTGCTATGGGCTCTGAGCCCAGAGTCGTCTTTCTATTCACTGAGAACTTCTTTGTTAAAAGCCATTGAGAAGGCAGTATGTGTGTGTGAGGGTGGGGAGCTTAAAAAACATTCTACTACAGAAGAAGAGATACCTTGATTCAAGTGCCAGAGTTGTATTGTATTAGTAAAACATAGAGGAAAACGTCACATAAATGTATTGAGCCAATGAGAGAGTGTACATAGAAAAATTTGTGATTTGTGTTTTGTACATTGTTTTTCCAAACCTAATGTTTGCTATGCCAGTTCAAGGTGTTTTGCTGCTTAAAACTGCCTCCAGGGATCTTATGAAGCATAAAGATTCCACAAGAAAAATATTCAAGTAATTGATCCAGTTTGCAGGGTTACTTATAGAGAATCTTAGCTATTAATGGAAGATATTTCAGGAGATTCTATTTAATGACATCAGACTAATAGAGTGGTTAAATGTTTGAACTGGGAAAGATTTGTTCAGGTTTTTACGTGTTTTCTTAAACCAACTGTAGCAAATTTGCATCACAGAGCTCCAAACATAAAAGTTAATACAAACTTTAAAGAAGTTAGTGATATTGCCCTAATCATATAATATTATTAGAAACCATCCTCTCCAATATACTGTATTGGATATATACCTGGCCAAATCATGTTGAAGCAAGATATTTTCATGGTGCTTGATTTGAATGGTATATAAAGAAATATAGATGTGATTTTGTAGAAGATATGCATCTGAAATTGATATTAGCCTAAAAATATGAAAAAGAATTTATTTAGGAAACATTTTATCATCATTATTACACACATTTATTATTGTGTATTGGGCATTTTACTTAAATTGACACTTGTCTATTCTCTAGGCCTTTGTAAGTTAAAACAGATAAACATTTAATATTATTTTTCAGTTAGTTGTATAATCTTTTACAAGGTATATGAGTCCTTACCATTGTACAGACATAAGTGATTAAAGTAAATGAGTATTTCTATAAATGCATTTCATATTAATGTTTGTGGACAAGAGTATGAGAAGTAAAGAACCCTGAATGTTCAGATAGTATTGGTTCCAAGGCCATTAATTAAAAAAAATACTGTAATTTATATGAGAGATGGGACTCTGGATTCAAGACCCTATTAAAGATGGAGAATATGATCATCATTAGAAAGTAGAACCTTCTTCATCATAGTGTCAGACCTGAGAGTAATCTCAAAAGGAAAATTGGGAGTGTGCTTGATTGGTGGGGGTTATAAGGACCAACTAGGAGACATAGGAAAATGAGATAACTGAGACTTCCTAGTGAAACTCACTGATATAAAGAAATAATAAAGTCTCATAACATGAAAGTGGTCATAGAAACCTTTAAAGTCATAGAATCTATCTTTTCAGCCAAAGGAAAACTCCTTCTTGTAATACTTCTAAAGGAAGGGAAGTTTTAAAACCCCTCATTTAGTCAGTCAATAAGTATTTCAGTATCTGCTGTGTATCAGACACGATTAATGTGATAGATATAGGAATGAAGAATGTATTTACAGTCTCTGTGCTCATAGGTCTTACTGTCTAATTGAGGGTTGATGGAGTAAAAGACTAATCTTAAAGGATTTAAAAACTAAATACAATACATGGTTATAATTGTGATAAATGTTAATTTATTTTTATTTTTTCCCAATGATAGAAAACTGACTTAAATTACCTTAGTCAAAAAAGAAAAAAAAAAAGGAAGAAACTTACTGATACATGTAAATAAAATTTCTAGGAATGGATCTACCTGTAAGCATATATGGGTCTAGAGTGCCAATAATACCTGCTAATTTTTGTGATAAATTTGTTGTTAAGGAGACTTTTTGATTTGGTGGCAAAGATGGCCTTCGTAGCTGTAAGGTTACATAATGTTCAACATTAACCATATACTTTTCCAGATAACTTCATCAAAACCAGAGGAAATGACTCAGCTTCAATTATATTCTCAGTTCTAACCTAAGACCAGAAAGAATGTGGCATTCTGGCTAGTCATGGTTGTCTGAGCATCCTCATTGTTGGAAAGGCAGGGTATGTTATCAAAAGTCATATCCATTGGCTCAGCGCCTGTGGTTTAATGGGCTAAGGTGCCAGCCACATACACCTGAGCTGGTGGGTTCAAATCCAACCCGGGCCCGCCAAACAACAATGATGGCTGCAACCAAAAAATGGCCGGGCATTGTGGCGGGTGCCTATAGTCCCAACTACTTGGGAGGCAGAGGCAAGAGACTCGCTTGGGCCCAGGAATTGGAGGTTGCTGTGAGCTGTGATGCCAGGGCACTCTATCCAAGGTGACAGCTTGAGGCTCTGTCTCAAAAAAAAAAAATCGTATCCATTGATTCAGTAAATATTAATACCCTACACTCTAGACCAGCTGAATTTGAATCACCAAGGATGGAATCTGAGTATTGGTATATTTTAAGAGCACCCCAACTGATTCTAATATGGATCCAGAGTTGATAAATACTGATGTAGGCCTTGAGAATCTCACTGAAAGTCTTAAACCTTTGAGTGAAAAGGAAGCCATTGGAGAGGTTTTTTTAAAATACTATTTTTTATTGTTATATTGTTATTTTTATTAAGTATTTTATTTTTTAAAAAATTGGTACATAGTACACATATGCATATATGTGCATTAGATGCACATATTTTGGGGGTATGTTTAATAATTTGAAACATTCATACAGTAAAATAAGGATAATTGGGAGTGCATCACCTTAAATATTTTATACATCTTTGTAGCTATTGTAAATGAGATTGCTTTCTTGATTTCTTTTCAGATTGCTGTTGGTGTATATAAATGCTCCTTATTTTTATATGTTGACTTGATATCCCACAACTTTACTGAATTTGTTTATCAATTATAACAATTTTTTTTGTAGAGTCTTTAGGAATTTCTATTAATAAGATCATGCAGCCCGTTTACAAGACTAATTTGATTTGTTTCTTTCCGATTTGGATGCCCTTCATGTCTTTTTCTTGCCTAATTTTTCTGGTCAAGACTTCCAGTATTAATGTTGAATAAAAGTTGTGGAAGTGGGGCTCCTTGTCTTGTTCCAGATCTCAGAGGAAAGGCTTTCAGTTTTCTTCATTCAATATGTTGTTGGTTGTGGGTTTGTTGCATATGGCCTTTATTATTTTGTGGTATCCTTTTATGCCTAGTTTGTTGAGAGTTTTTAATCATAAAGGGAAATTGAATTTTATTAAATGCTTTTTCAGAACCTATTGAAGTGATCATATGATTTTTGTTCTTGCTTCTGTTAATGTAATAGATCATGTTTATTGATTTGAAAATGTTGAACCATCCTTGCATCCCTAGGATGAATCTCACTCGATTATAGTGAACAATCTGTTCACTATGTTGTTGAATTTGGTTGGCTAGTATTTGTTGAGGATTTTCGCATCTGTGTTCATTAGTGATACTGGCCTGTAGTTTTTCTTTTTTGTGTGTGTCCTTTTATGGTTTTGGTATCAAGGTAACACTAATCTTGTAGAATGAATTGGAAGTATTCTCTCTTCTTCAATTTTTTAAATAAGTTTGAGTAGAATTGCTATTAGTTTTTTTTATGATAGAAAATAATAGGTAGTATTCAGCAATGACGCTATCAGGTCCATGGATTATCTTTGATGGAAGACTTTTATTATGGCATCAAATCTAATTACTTATTATTTGTTTGTTGAGGTTTTCTATTTTTTCATGTTTTTATCTTGGTAGGTTTTATGTGTCCAGAAATGTATCCATTTCTTCTAGATTTTCTACTTTGTTGTCATGTAGTTGTTGAAAATAGTCTCTCATGATTCTTGGTATTTCTGCACTCTCAACAGTTATGTTTTCTTTTTTTAGTTTCTAATTTTATTTATTTGGTTCTTCTCTCTTTTTTTCTTAGTTATTCTAGTTGAAGGTTGATTTTGTCTTTTAACAAATCAACTTTTTGTTTCTTTGCTTTTTTCTCTTATTGTTCATTGACAGGTGTGACCATAAAAGAATAGATCACTTTTTTTGACCCTTTGAATGCATCACTCCCACTACTGTATCAAATATAGAGTGGGTGGAATAAGGAAAGCAGATAGGAATAACAGGCAGGAGAGGACAATAACTAGAGGACCAGGCTATAGTGGTGGAGGTGTTAGGAAGGGTTCACTCTGCATTTGGTATATTTTTAGTGTAGAACTAATAGGTAGATTATGTGAATTGTAGGAGAAAAAGAGATAAAAAAATGACTGAAATTATTATTTTTTTCCCTTCTTTTTAGAAATTTCAGAATATTATGGGGGCACACATTTATTTGTCACATAGTTTGCTTTTGTAAATTTTAAGTCAAAGTTATAAGTGTGCTTTTCACTCAGAAAGTGTGTAATATACCTGTTTGGTGTGAATTTACACCTACCCTCCAATCAACTTGAATTCTGTTGAGTTTTGCTTTCACATCTACACATAAGAGTTGAGATACTATAGTAGAACCTCTTTAAGTTGACCACCAAGGGACTGTAACAAACTTGAACATACAGAGGTGGTCAGCATAGGTAACTAGGCCTACTACCCTGATATGTACATGTGTAGACATCTGGTCTATGAAAATTAAGTCAAATTATGGAAGTGGTCAATGTAGGGAGGTGGTCAACTATGGAGTATTGAGTACATGTGGTATTTGTTTTTCCATTCTTGTGATACTTCACTCAGAATGGTCTCTAGTTCCATCCAGGTAGTTACTACAGATACTAGGTCATCATTATTTTTATTAGGTGAGTAGTATTCCATGTTATGTATGTACAAAATTTTATTAATTTATTCATGTATTGTTGGCCCTTGGGTTGTTTCCACATCTTTGTGACTGTGAATTGTGCTGGTGTACACTTTCGAGTACAAGTGTCTTTTTAAAAAAAAAAGTCTTTTTTTTTCTTTGGGTAAATACCTAGTAGTGGGATTGCTGGAACAAATGGGAGGTCTACTTTTTTTTTTTGAGACAGAGCCTCAAACCATCACCCTGGTTAGAGTGCTGTGGCATCACAGCTCACAGCAACCTCTAATTCCTGGGCTCAAGTGAGTCTCCTGCCTCCACCTCCCAAGTAGTTGGGACTATAGGCATCTGCCACAACGCCTGGCCATTTTTTGGTTGCAGACATCATTGTTTGGCGGGCCCAGGCTGGATTCGAACCCGCCAGCTCAGGTATATGTGACTGGCGCCCTAGCCCATTGAGCCACAGGCGCCGAGCCCGTAGCTCTACTTTTAATCTTGTGAGATATCTCCTTATGACTCTCCACTGAGGTTCTAGTAATTGGCAGTTCTGCCTATAGTGTATCCTACCCTTTCTCTCCTAATTATTGCCAGGGTCTGTTGCTTTGAGACTATTTGATGTGCATTATTCTCACTGGACTAAGGTGATATCTCACAGTGGTTTTGAAATTTGTTTCCCTGATGATTAGACATTCAGCATTTTTGCATGTGCTCTTTGGTCATGGCCATTAGTCTGTCTTCATTTGAAAATTTCTGTTCATGTCTTTTGCCTACTTTTTAATGGGGTTATTTTATCTTTTCTTGCTGATTTGCTTGGGTTCTTTGTAGATTCTGGTTATCAGCCCATTATTGGCTGTATAGCATGGAAATATTTTCTCTCATACTGTAGGTTGTCTATTTGCTCTATTGATAGTGTCCTTGGCTGTGTAGAGACTTTGTAATTTTATTGGGTCCCATTTGCTTATTTTTGTTGTTGTTGTGATTGCTTTGGGTTCTTCTTCATAAATTTTTTGCCTACGCCCATGTCTATAAGAGGTTTTCCAACATTTTCTTCTAAAATTCTTAGTTTCATATCTTAGGCTTAAGTCTCTTATTCATTATATATTAATTTTTGTCAGTGGTGATAGATATGGGCCTTGTTTCAGTCTTTTACATGTGGCTATCCAGTTTCCTCAGCACCATTTATTGAATAGAGATTCTTTTCCTCAGTGTATGTTTTGTCTGCTTTTTCAAAGATCAGATGGGATTGTGAGGTTGTTTTCATAATTGAATTCTCTGTTCTGATTCATAGGTCTATGTCTCTATTTTTATGCCGGTACTATGCTACTTTGTGTCTGTATTCATAAAAGATATTGGTTTGTAGTTTTGGTTGTTGTGTCCTTTTATGGCTTTAGTGTCAAGGTGTTATTTGTTTCATAGAACAAGTTGAAGAGGGTTCCTTCCTTCTCAATGTTATGGAATAATTTCTGCAATATTGGTACCAAGTTCTTCTTTTTATGTTTGGGAAAATTTGTGTGTGAAATCCTCTGGTTTGGGACCTTTTTTTTGCAGTTTTTGGCCTGGGCTGGGTTTGAACCCACCACCTCCAGCATGTGGGGCCAGCGCCCTACTCCTTTGAGCCATAGGCGCTGCCCTATTTGAGACTTTTTTTTGGGAAGGCTTTTTATTATTGCTTCAGTTTTGGTGCTTAATACTTGTCTGTTAAGGAGCTCTGTTTCTTCCTGATTGCGTCTAGGGAGGTAGTGTGGTTTCAAGAATTTGTCTATTTCCTAATTTTTAAGTTTATGAGCATACAGTTTTTTTTTTTTTTTTTTTTGTGGAGACAGAGTCTCACTCTATGGCACTCGGTGGAGTGGTATGTAGTCACAGCTCACAGCAACCTCCAGCTCTTGGGCTTAAGAGATTCTCTTGCCTCAGCCTCCCAAGTAGCTGGGACTACAGGCGTCCGCCACAGCACCCAGCTAATTTTTGATGCAGTGCGGCTGGGGTTGGGTTTGAACCCACAGCCCTCAGTGTATGGGGTCAGCGTCCTACTCGCTGAGCCACAGGCGCCACCCTAGCATACAGATTTTTATAGTATTTAGTGGTGATGTTTTGTATTTCTGTGGTATCAGTTGTAATTTCTCTTTTTTCATTTTTAATTGTGCTTATTAGAGTTCTTACTTTTTGTTTGGGGTTAATTTTGCCAAAGTCTTTTTATCAATTTTATTTATCTTTTCAAACAACCAACCTTTTGCTTTGTTGACCTTCTGTGTGGTTCTTTTGTTCTTGGTTTTATTTATTTGTGCTCTGATTTGGGTTATTTCTTTCCTTTTGCTGGGTTTGGGATTGGTTTATTTTCCTTTTTTAGTTTTTTGAGATTATTTATTAGATTATTAATTTGTGATCTGTCTTTTGGAGGTGAGCATTTAAGGCTACAAGTTTTCCTCTCAGGATTTCTTTTCAGTATCCCACAGATTTTGATAACTTATAGCCCCATTATTAGTTACTTGAAAGAATATTTGGATTTCCATCATTATTTACTCTTTGACCTAACTATCATTCAACTAAACAACATGTTATTTAATTTCCATGACTTTGTGTAGGGATGAGTGTTTTCATTGGAACTTATTTCTAATTTTATTCCACTATGGTCTGAGAACATACATGGTATAATTTCTGTTTTTTAAAATTTTTTGAGATATGTCTATGGTCTAGGGTATGGTCAGTCTTAGACAGTGTTCTCATGAGCTAATGAGAAGAATATACATTCAGTAGTTTGGGGGTAGAATGTTCTGAAAATGTCTATTAGGGTTACTTGTTCTAGAAACATGTTTAAGTTCATTGTTTGTTTATTTTCTGTTCGGAGGATCTGTCCAGTTGCCTAAGTAGAATGTTGAAGTCTCTCACTATTATGATGCTGTTGTTTATCATTTTGTTTAGATCAGTAGGATTAGTTTTATAAAACTGGGTGCACCTGTGTTGGGTACATACATATTTAGGATTGTTATGTCTTCTGGAATTGTCCCATTCACCAATATATAATGATCATCTTTATCTTCCTTTACTTCAGTTGATTTGAAGTCTAGGTTATCTGCTATGATAATTGCAACACCAGCTTTCTTTTGGTTCCCATTTGCATGGGCTATTGTTTTCTATCCCTTAACCTTGAGGTTAGATGCATCCTTGTGGGTTAGATGTGTTTCCTGGAGACTGTAGTTACTTTGCTTGTATTTTTTTATCCATCTAGCCAGCCTTTGTCTCTTCAGAGGAAGTTCAGGTCATTCACTCTGAGTGAGAAAATTAATAAGTGAGATAGATTTCTGTTCATTCTTTTACTGTGTAGAACTCTATTGCTTTGTTTTATATCTTGAGCCATTGTGGTATTTAGGCTTTGACCTTTTGCTTTTGGGTGGTTTTACATTGGTGGAAGTCAATTGTACTGATCCGTGTATAATGAAGTTTTGAGTACTTCTTCTAGGGCAGGTATAGTTATGTGAAATTTTCTCAAGGTTTGCCTGTCAGGAGAGGACTTAATTTCTTCAACAAATGTGAAACTTAGTTTTTCAGGATATAAAATTTTAGGCTTGCATTCTTTCTGTTTAAGGAGATTAAAGCTAGGGCCCTTCTGACTTATAAGGTTTCCTGATAGGTTTTCTTTTGTAGGTCAGTTGTTGCTTTATGTCTAGCTGCTTACAGACTTTTGTCTTTCATTTTTACTTTGGCCAGGTTAATGACTATGTGTCTTGGAAATATTCTATTTGCAAGGTTTCTGATATATTGAGTTCAGGTTGGGAGGAGACAGAAGAAGGACAAAAAAAAAGGTAAACTCACAGACAGTTTCATGATACTTCAAATTCTGTCTTCTTTGATCTGTCTGTTCCTATTTACTTTTTCAGAGTCTTAAAATAGCTGCTCTATGTTTTCTGTAAAGCTTTAGAAACTGTATTCAGTAGGAGAGATGCATGAGTATGCTTACTTTATTCTACTTGGAACTATATTTCCTTAATGAAAATTTACAGGGATAAAGCCAAACATATAGACAGTTACAAATAGACTAAGTAATCAGGGAATGAATGAGCTTATGACATTGTCATAGTTATAAATGAAAATATTTAATAATAGGATAATTAATGGGTAAATGTATTGGTGGAGACAAAGTTTTTCTTATTAGGAGGCATCGAATTTGGGTAGCATTTGTATTCTGCTTTTGAATGGAATTCCAAGAATGTGATAGATAATTCTTTTTTAACCTGTGCCCTTAGAATGAGTGCTATTTCTATACTTTTTTTTTTTATTAATGAGAATAGAAAAAAGGCTATTTTTTCTAAGGCTGAGAAAGGAGAGTGCTTTCTTAATACCAGTCTACAAATATCACTAGAAGTACATACAGTAAGTATTTATTGTTCACTGTATTAAAGATAACTTAATTACTACCAGTGGTATTCTTTCAGCTTTTTGTTTGATCAAGTAAATCATGGTTTTTAAAAATCAGGATAGTACTGTCTATTTGAAGAGTATGTTTTAATAGCCATTCATTTATATTCACTCTTAATAAAGATTGATAAATGAAGAGAATGGAGTAGATTAGTAAAACAGGCAAATCATACTGGCTTATGCTGTGATTCCTTATTTTGAGTTTTATCCAGACTAGTCTATATGGGACAGACCTCTTGCCATTTTCAGATTGCTTGATCTTTTTGTTAGTTAAAGATTTTAAGAGTTTAACATTACAAATACCTTAGGTTCATTGGCATATGCAGAACAAATGTTATTCAAACACAAGCATGATTCTTTCAAGAATTTTATTTATTGATGTGATAGTGAAATACTACAGTGTTTACAAGAGAGAGCTAAATGGGATTTGGGGCATGCTGAGAAGTTGACAGCTCATGGGTCCTAAACGAAATTCTGTCTTTTAAAGGAAAAAAGAAAAGATGTGTTCTTGAAATGATTATTTATAGATTATTTGAAATCTTGTTCTCCTTTCAGTTCAGGATCTACTTGCCAGCAGTGTGGTCAATGCAGTAGTGAAATTTTGGGTGCAAAAAATTCTCCTTTAATAAAACCTCTTAGAAGGCTATTTGCAATGGAATAACAAGATAAAGGATGGTTATGTAGGCTTGGAAAAATAAAATGTAGTAGTTAAAACTATTCTTCCACTTATTATAATAAAATAATTATGAATTAGAATAAAAAAATCATAGGAATTCAGTATAAAATGAATCATACTGGAAAGGTGGAAAGAATGTTGCCTGTTGTTACACAGTGGGTAAGAGATTAATAGTCACCTGATTGAAGGCTGGAGAATCCATGTGAGATACTTGCTTCTTGTGTGACATTATCTTCTTTACATCTGATAATAATGTCTTACTTTAGATTGTTTTTTGGAACGTAGTATAGTCAAAAGAATGCTTGATTTAATACTGTGTATATTCCAGTTTGTTTATTAATTTATTGTGTGTTTCTGCTTACTTCCAAAATAAGTTGAGTTACCTTCTGGGAGAAGACAGATCTCCAAATACTGGAGTTACATGAACAATGGAAATGATGGTGTATAGGAAGTGTAACTAAATAGAAGAGGAAATAAAAACCAGGAAACTGATCTGAGAAGCTCATTTTAATACATTAATTTACTCTGAATTTGTTGTTAGCCAATGTATAATTTTTATGATTGTCTGATAAAAAGAAATAAGACTTTCCTTCCTGGAAGTTCCTAACAGAATGCACAGGTTATTTATTTGTTTGGTTTTTGTTTGTTTGCTTGCTTGCCTTTTTTTTTTTTTTTGTGAGGCAGAGTCTCACTATGTCACCCTTGGTAGAGTGCTGTGGCATCACAGCTCACAGCGACCTCAAACTGTTGGTCTTAAGCGATTCTCTTGCCTCAGCCTTCCAAGTAGCTAGAACTATAGGTGCCCGCCACATTGCCCGTCTATTTTTTGTTTGTAGTTGTCATTGTTGTTTGGCAGGCCCGGGCTGGGTTTGAACTCTCCAGTGCCAGTGTATGTGGCTGGCATCCTAGCTGCTGAGCTACAGGTGCCGAGCCTGTTGTTATTTTTAAATCATGAAGGAATTTTTTATTATGGAGCAAAGGTAACTAACTAACCTTTTTAAACTAAAGAGAACTCATGATTACTTTACTATAATAACTAAGGCAAAATATAATAAAACTATGCTTGTGAATAAGTGAAAATTGCTATAATAATTGCAATAAAATATAAACATTTATTAGAAAATGTTTTTATATCTTAATCTTTTTTTTCTCGATTTCTTGCCAATTAATATTATAACAATCAAAAGCCAATGATGTGGGGAAGGTTAGTAGATGCTCGCTATACTATAGTGTTAGGGTGATATAATTACTTGTATATAATTAATACTTAGAGGTGAGCACTGACAGAGGAGTTAGATGAAGAAAGGCAATCTGAGAGAGGGAACATTGCAGCTGTAACTGAATCTTTGCTTCTCTCTGGATCTATCATAATATTTGAAAAACAGGAGAGCTCAGACATAAAACTAGCAACAATTGTGCATTATTATGCTAGAGAGTAATGCTTGATGCACTTATCATTAGGATATTTCTTTTGGTCCTCCAAAATTATTGAGCTTTTATCATTTTTACATTATTAAGTTGATTTTGTCCTTTTTTCCTTTTAACTAGTTTTACTTTTGCTATGACATACTACAACTATCTTT
The DNA here is from genome assembly GCA_963573935.1 of Arctocebus calabarensis. Classification (NCBI taxonomy): domain Eukaryota; kingdom Metazoa; phylum Chordata; class Mammalia; order Primates; family Lorisidae; genus Arctocebus; species Arctocebus calabarensis. Next base: position 14,266 of record CAUYON010059825.1, on the reverse strand, counting down.
GATTCTCTCCTTTTCTGTTACTTCTCTCTACCCCAATTAATTTCACAATAAATTGATCATTGAAAGGTCAAAGGCATACCTACCTATATGGGTTGTTTGAGAATGTTTTTTTGTTACCCTCAGTGTAGTTTCATGGAGAAAAAGCTGTACTGGATATTAACCAGATCTTTGGGCTTTCCCCCCCAATATGTATTGTATTTTGCTTATATCTCTATTTCTTCAAATTATAAGAATAACACTTAATATAGAACATCTAGGAAATAACTGAAAAATAAACAAAAATAGTATGTAATTAATAATCAGAGGTGATTGCTGATTATTTTGGTGAGTGTTCTTGATAGTCTGTGAGTGACTAGCTTTTTTTTTGCAGTTTTTGGCTGGGGCTGGGTTTGAAACCACCACCTCCAGGATATGGGGCCGGTGCCCTACTCCTTTGAGCCATAGGCGCCACCTAAATGACTAGCTTTTAAAATCTAGTAGTATGTTATGAACGTTGCTTTTCTAAAAGTAAACACTCTTCAAAAGTGATAATAGATAATATTTATTGAATGCTGTATTTTTTTCTCATGTGAAATTATTATGGTAGATTCTTCAAGTCTAGCACATTACTTTATTCCATACAAAGATCAGAGACTAATCTTTTTCTAACTTGCTGCTCGTTCATCTGTCAGTACTACTTCTACTTCCAAGGTGACCCTCCAGGTTCCATTTCTCCTATCTATATACATAGATTATATATTTATGTATATATGTATATACATACATATACATGTATGTATGTAAAATTGTTTGTGCATGCACACCCACAAACACATCACTAAAAATGTCCAGAAGGACATATATCTAAATATTAGTAATAATCATCTCTGAGTGGTAGTTTTATGAATTTTTAAATTATTTTTTGAGAACAAGTCTATGATGAACATTCTTGAATAAAGAATTTTGGCTTTCATCATTAGTGAATGAGAGTGATGTTTTATTCACACTGATGAAACGTCCCTCTTTTCTTTCATTTTTCTTTTCTTCCCTCTCCTTCCCTCCCCTTGCTTCTCCTTTCTTTTCTCCTTTTTTTGGAGAGTAGGATCTCACTTTGTTGTCTAGATATGAGGGTGTGATCATAGTTCACTGCAAACTCAAATTCCAGGCACATGCCACCATGCTCAGCTAATTTACCTATTTTTTATAGACAGGATTTCACTATGTTGCTCAGGCTGGTCTTGGACTCCTGACCTCAAGTGATCCTTCCAATTTGACCTCCCGAAGTGCTAGGATTATAGGTGTGAGCTGCCACACTTTATCTAAAATGAGTAGGGAAAATTGATATCTTACACTTTTAATTTATTATTTTTTGACTATTTTATTTTTCCTTTGGTAATTATCCTTTTTTTGCCACTTGCATTGATGTGGAGTTTGTTTTATGTAATCATATCTTTTGAAGTTTTGTTTTGAAATTGGTTTCCATTTCAAAGTTAAATAGGTATTCTCTATTTTCTTACAATATGATTTTTACTATGACATTGTATATTTTCACTAAAAATTATCCAGCTGTCTTATTTATTGAATAATTAAACTTTCCCCTACTGATTCAAAATGCTACTTTTAAAAATTTCAGCTATTATGTACTTTTTATTTTGTATATTTTTTTCTCCTGTTAATTGCACACTGTGTTAACTATCATCTATCATCACTTTATTGTGTACTTTAACATCTGTTATTTTAATTTCACATTGTTCTTAATTTCAAAATGTTTTTGGACACTTTATTCCTTCATTTCTGACATTTCCTTACAAACGTCACCTTTCAAAATGTCACCTTTCACCTGAACATTTTATAAATTTTGAAAGAGATTTACATTATAATTTTGGTTCAATTTGTGGATTAACTAACATATTTGTAATACAGATATTCCATCTAGGAACATGGCACATCTCTTCATTTATTCTGATCTTCTTTTGAACTATTAAGTTTTATTGACCAAGATATGCTCAGAAAGTACAAAAATTTAAATGTGAGGTCTTCTCAGGTATGGTTAACAATATTAATAATATTGATAGCATAATATTACTAAATTTGAAAAATGTTTTCTGCATGAAAATATAATTTATAATTTTGGTCATCATGTTTTCAGTACTTAATTTGAATATGTTTTGTATTAAATATTTCAGTGCTCATTGCCAGGCCTTAGATCTTGAGTTTCTCTATTTGGGGCGGTTCTTATTTCAATTTGTTTTATGTTTGACTGGAGTACATCATTGAATACAGTTACTTTTTCAGTAATTTTATATGGAATGAAATTTACATGGATGGAATCTTTTGGAACCACTAAATATGTATGTCTAAAGAAGTTTTTTTTTTCTTCTCTCAAAAACAACAACTTTCTTGAATACAGAATTCTTTTTGCCACAAGGTTTTCTCTTCAGAATATATGTAATTTCTTCTACTGTTATCTTAAATTTATGGCAGAAGTCTGATATGTACCTGATTTCTCTTTTTAACTTGCCCGTTAAAAAAATCTGTAAATTTAAAGAATTAAAAAAAATTCTTTATACTTTTGAATAAGTTAGCATACATAATAACCTATGTTTGCAATTTTAATATTGACTCCCATGTTCTTTAGCTATTGAGGTAAGTAATGATTTTTACATAAACTCCACTGCTTCTAGCATTTGTATACGAGGTCAGACAAGTAAGTTTGGGAACTTACCCTAGAAAAAGTGCCACATATTTTATTGCTGAAATTTACTATGATTACTTTCAAGTTAATCCCCTTAGAAGGTATGCACTGACACCAGCGCCTTCCTTCAAAGCAATTTTTGAAGTTTTTTCTGGAACAGCCATCAGAGGGTGGGTTTAATATTTAATAAGAATTTGCTAATTAATTTCACAAACTCATCCTAAAAGTGCTACATACCTCATTGTAAAATATTGCTACAGTCACCAAATAGCCAAGGGAAGTACTTTAGAGGTAACTGTGGTAATATTTAGCAATTAGGCATATAGCACTTTTTTCTAGAACAAGTGAATGAACTTAATTATCAGACCTCAAGTAGTTACTAAAATCTACTTTTTAAATAATTCAGTATTTCTAAATGCTGAGTACATATTTCATGTCAGTAAGAAGACCATATTTGCTTTTCTAATGAAGTATTGGCAGAAGTGTGGTTAGTTTGTGAAAGACTCATACAGGTAGGATTTAGACTTGGATCTTTGTGTCCTACCAATTTTCAAAAGATCAACATATTTGTAAGAAAAAAGAATCAATTACTTTTTTAGTGCTATTTATGTACAGCATTATTTGTTTTCAATTAGTTTTTTTGTCCCTTAGAAAATATTTGAGATGGTTCGTGTAGAGCACTGGTTCTCAACCTGTGGATTGTGACCCCTTTGAGGTCAAACGACCCTTTCACAGGGGTTTCCTAAGACCAGTGGAAAACATACATTTCTGATGGTCTTAGGAACACAGACATCACTTCTCTATTAGTCTCCAGACTGGCCCGCCCACATGCAGATATGCCCACATACGTACCCAGAATGATGACATCATCACGCCAACCCTGTCATATACACCCTGTACAAATACAGCAAGGAAAATAATTTTATGGTTGGGGGTCACCACAACATGAGGAAGTGTGTTAAAGGGTTGTGGCATTAGGAAGGTTAAGAACCACTGGTGTAAAGGAAAACATGTTCTGCCTATTTTCTGCTTAATTAACCTAGAAAAATCATAGAACTTACTAATTTGCTGGGAGATTTTTGTGGCTGGAGCATTTGTGGTAATCTTGATGTGTAGATGATAACAGCTGTTTGGCATTATAGTTTTGGACTTGAAATTTAAAATAGCCCTGGCATAATGTTGCATGGTCTAGAAAGGCAAAACAACAACAACAGCAACATCCCTGGAAAACCAAAAGAAAAGGCAATTTTTCTCTTCCTTTTCTCTGTGCTTAGCATCTAAATATTTCACTTACTAATCAGAAAGGAAAGCAAGTTACTTTGTTGTTTAATTTATGTCTAATTTATTTATTTAAAATTATGTTGTTTAATTTATGAAATTGCGAGAAAACTAGAAGACACCATAAGGGTCTCCATGACATTGGGCTGAGCAATGCTCTGTTGGATATGCCCTCAAAAGCATAGACAAAGCAAAAATAGACAAATGGGTTTATATCAAACTAAAAAGCTTTTCCACAGCAAAGGAAATAATTAATAGATTGATGAGGCAACCTATAGAATGGGAGAAAATACTTGTAAACTGTACATTTGGTGAGGTTGATAGCCAAGATAAAAGGAACTGAAACAACTCAGTATGAGGAAAACAACCTAATTTAAAAATGGGCAAGGGACCTGACTAGACATTGTTCTGAAGATGACATACAAAAGGCCAACAAGTATATGTGAAATGTTCAGCGTCACTAATGAGCAAAGAAAATTCCCACAATTGGCTATCACTCACACTTATTAGAATGGGTATTACCAAAAAGACAAAAGATGTTAGCAAAGATGTGAAGAAAGGGGGATATTTGTACACTGTTAGTGAGATTGTAATTTAGTCCAGCCATTATGGAAAATAGTTAAGAGGCTTCTCAAAAAATTAAAGCTAAAACTATCGTATGATCCAACAATTCCACTTCTGTGTATATATCTGAAGGAAAAGAAATCAGTATGTCAAAGAGAACATCTACATGCTCATGTTTCATTGCAGCACTATTCACAAAAGCCAAGATATGGAATCAATCTCAGTATCCATTAATGGATACATGGACAAAGAATGGTATATATACACAATGGAGTACTATTTGACTTTAAAAAGAAGGAACTTCTGCAATTTATGATATAGATAAACTTGAAGGACATTATTTTAAAGGGGAAATAAATCAGGCACAAAAAGGCAAATACTGCAAGATCTCTATTATTTGTGGAATGTAAAAAAGTTGAAGGAAGTAGAGAGACTATCATGGCCTATTCTATCATTTGCAGACTTCCCTGTGGGGAAAAAAATTTAAAAAGAAAAAAAAATTAAAAATTGAACTCATATGAGAAGAGAGTAGCATGGTGGTTACCAAGAGTGGTTGTAGGGATTGTAGGGAGATATGAAAAAAATAAAATAAGAGAGAGAGATTATAATTAGGTTGTTTTGTAGCAACAGAAGGGAAAATTTCTTTTTCTTCTCTTTTTTTTTTTTTTTAGACGGAGTCCCAATCTGTCACTGTTGGTAGAGTGCTGTGGTGTCACAGCTCACAGCAAACTCAAACTCTTGGGCTTAAGTGATTCTCTTGCCTCAGCCTCCCAAATAGTTGGGACTATAGGCGCCCACCACAATGCCCGGCTGTTTTTTTTTGTTGCAGTTGTCATTGTTGTTTAGCAGGCCAGGTCTGGGTTCGAACCCACCACCCTCGGTGCCAGCACTGTAACCACTGTGCTATGGGCACCGAGCCGAAAGAGAAAATTTCTATTATCAGTTTATTGCTGATAATTGTTATGTTATACTTGATTTATTAGGAAAAATCCTAGGAAGTGTACTTTTTCTTTAGAAATTGTAACTTTGTGTTAATGGCACAAAGCAACATTATTTTAGTGAGTAGAGTTATTGTTGAAACCATCATGAGAGATTTTTGATATCATTTGCCTGAAGGCAATGATATCAAAATCTGTTGTAAAGTTAAGATTTAATTGTCTTTCTAAAGATTAATCAGTTCTCCTTTCCACACAGTGGTTATCATATTCAATTGCCTTTATTCTTTTTACTTTAATAGTTTAAGGTAGAGGAAGGTGTACAGAGGGCATGGTAATGTAATGGTCCTGTGATTGTTAGGTAGTTTATTTATTTATTTTTTTATTAGATTTCTTCCTAAGTAGCTGCTATTTGTTTTTTATTTTTTTATTGAATCATAACTGTGTACGTTAGTTCAACCATGGAGTACAGTGTGCGGGCTTCATATACAATCTAAGATAATTTCATCCGCCTATTTGACATAACATTCATGAGATTTTCTCATTTACTGTGCGAAAACATTTGTGTTCTGCATTTAGTAGTTTTTTCCTGACCCTTCAAAAATGCAACTCAAGTGTGATCTCACCCTTTATCCTCTTTTCCCCCACCCTCTGCCTCCCCTTCTCTCCCTCTCCCCTTTCCCCGTCTTCTTGTGCAATAACTGGGTTGTAACCTTCACATGAAAGATATAAATTTGCTTCATATTAGGGCTGTATACATTGGATACTTTTTTTTTCCATTCTTGAGATACTTTGCTAAGGGAAATGTGTTCTAGCTCCATCCATGTAAATATGAAAGAGGTAAAGTCACCATCTTTCTTTAAGGCTGCATAATATTCCATGGTATACAAGTGTTAGGTAGTTTATATATCACAATGAAGAGGTTGGGAGATCCATCACTTGGATCACTGGATTTGGATTTAATGTAAAGTTAGAGTAAATTTAAGAGATTGATGGAAATTTAGGAAAATTAGACAGAAAATAATGTTTGTAGGCTAAGTATAACTATAAGGTGGACACAAATCAATGGTTTATTAAAAGATTTCATTATAAATAAGTAGGGTTTATTATGGAATACAAATACTTAATATTTTGAAATAACAGAGGGTTTATTATGGAATACAAATGCTTAATATTTTGAAATAACAGTCTAATCTCTAACTGTTTAACAGTTAATAGAAATTCAATTCAATGCAATAAAAGAAGAATATGAAATGAATTTTACAAAAAATAAAGACAAGCAGAATTATTTTAACTTGTGATGTAATGTCATTTGTAAATCTAAGAATATTAGTTGGACAATGATTTCAGCTAAGAGAGATTAGTGACTAACTACAAATGTACAAAACTCAATGGTTTACCTGATAGTGATTTTCAACTAGTGTGCCATGAAAATTTTTAAAGGTCATTAATTAAATTATTTTAGAAAGCCATTCAAAGCACATTAAGTATATTCTTTTTTTTCTATTTCTTCTTTCCCTCACCCCCTCCCTCCTTCTCTGTCTGCTCTCTTCTTCCCCCATGCCCCACTGTGTCACTGATTGTCATTAATTATCCTCAAATCAAACTTGAATACATAGGATTCATGCTTCTCCAATCCTGTGATGTTTCACTAAGAATAATATGTTCCACCTCCATCCAAGTTACTACAAACACTGCAAAGTATATTCTTTTTCTTTACTTTTTAAAAATCAACATAATTTAAGTGTGCTATAGAAGTTTAAGTAGAGATTCAAGTGTACTGTGAGATTAAAAAAGTTGAAAAATACTGCTTTACCACATGCAAGAAATAAATAGAAAATAAAATGGAATAAAAGATCCTATGTACAAGAGCACTGACAATAATTATATATCCTGAAACATATGTAAACAGTATTTCCCAGCAATTAAACAAACAAAGGTTCAGGATCTATGAAGAATAGAAAAAAAATCCTTAAGATACATAAAATAAGGTTCAATAAATGAAGAGACCATGTTGTGTTGATGGATGGGAAATTATAAATTTAACATAGTTTTACTGACAGTCACAATGAAATGAAACTCTTTTTGGATAAAATTGAAAATGCAATTCCAGAATTTACCTGGAAGAGGAAATACAACCATATTACCGTGAATAATGATATGGTATGTGACTTTTGTGGTATATATTTGTGATTTGGTGCTAACATATTAAAGTATATAAAGCTATAAGGTTCAGTAATAACAGAATAATAGACTAGTGTATGAAGTTCTTCAAGTAATTCTACTACATATAAGAAGTTGATATCTGATATGATAAAAGCAACATTTTAAATCAGTATCAAAAGGCTAAAGGTTTATTGTAGCATACAAACACTGCAGTTAGATTAAAGAGGTGAATATAAAAAAGTCCCATCCAGGAGTGTCCAACCTGTGGCATGTGAACCACATGATGATTATTTGAGGACTATTTTGCTTATCTGTGGTGTTGGATGTTGCAAAAAGTATTCACAGAACTTTTCTTTTGCTCAGCTTTTGTTACTATTTGTATATTTAACGTGTGTCCCAAGACTACTGTCATTCTTGTGGTGTGTGGCAGAAAAGAAGAAAGGTTGGACACCCTTAGAAAGTATGAGTAATTATTAATCATGGGGACTTCTAAACATGATAACAGAAGAAATATAATAGTGTCTTGAACTATATTGATAATGTAAAAGTTGTCATAAAATTCAAAATTACTAATTCAAAATATATAAAGAATTCTTATAACAATAAAATAAGTAACTCAATGTAAACGTGGGCAAAAGATCTGAACCTTCATCACCAAAGAAGATATACAAATGGAAAGTAAGCATATGAAGAGATGCTTAATGTCCTATGTCATTAGATAATTGCAAATAAGGACAACAAGGACTTACTACTGCACACCTATTACAATGACTAAAATTCTCCAAACTGACAACATGAAATGCTGATGAGGATATGAAGCTGCAGGAACTCTTGTTTGTTGTGGGCAAGGATACAAAACTATGCAGGCTCTTTAGACAACAATTTGACAGTTTCTTAAAAAGCTAAACATATTGTTACCATGTGGTTCAGCAATTGTGCTTCTAGATATGTACCCAAACAAGTTGAAAATTTATGTCTACACAATCAAAATCTGCACATGAATGCTTACAGCAGCCTTATTTATAATTGCCAAAACTTGGAAGCAACAAAGATAAAGAGATAAATAAATTGTGGTATATCTATTGGAATTGTACTTAGTGATAAATGAATGAATGAACCAAGAAAAGACATGGAAGAAACTTAAATACTAACTGAAAGAAGCCAATCTGAAATGGTACATGTATACTGTATGATTTCAACTATGTAACATTCTGGAAAAGGCAATTCTATAGAAATAGTTAAAAAATCAGGCATTGCCAGGGATTTGGTGAAGGATATGTAGGTTAAGCATAGGGGTTTTTTAAGATAGTGATACTATTCTTTGTAGTATTTTTAGTGGATACTTGACATTATACATTTGTCCAAATGCATAGAACTGTATAACACAAAGATGGAACCTTAATATAAAGGACTTTAATTATTAATGTATCAATGTTGGTCTGTCTGCTTTAACTACTATACCAATGCAAAATGGTAGTTTAAAAAAAAATCATGCTTAAAAGGCAAATAACGACTAGAAGACATTTATATTTTACACAATAAAAATAGTTAATATCTTTATTTTTAGAAAATTCTAAAGACCTAGTCTCAAAAAATGGCAAAGAAGTGTTTATATAGGAGACAAGTAACAAACTGTTTATATAGGAGACAAGTAAAAGTAACAGAAATGTATTTTAAAGCTTTAGTGAGGTGCTATTTGATGGCATCTGAGAAATTGAAAGAGATTTTTAAAAAAGTATCTTATGATCAAGAATATAGTGGCTGGGCATGGTGAGGCTGAGCAGAAATTGAGACCTGGTCTCTACTAAAAATAGAAAACTGAGGCAAGAGGATCGCTTGAGCCAGAGTTGGAGGTTGCTGTGAGCTGTGACGTCATGGCACTCTACCCAGGGCAACAGCTTGAGACCCTGTCTCAAAAAAAAAGAAAAAAAGAAAGTAGAGAAACAGCTATTCTCGTATCCTTCCAATTCAAGTATTAAGGACTGTAAGAAAATTGAAAAGATATATCAAAGTTTTAAACCCTTTACCTAGAATTTCAAGTTTGAAGGATTATCTCGTTAAAGTCATCAAGATATGAAGATCTAGTTATAAGGATATATATACTCTACTATGTCAGCAAAATTGGAACCCTTCTAAATGGTTAGAATGGCAAACTATGGATAGTTAAATAAATGATTATATAATTAATACAGTGGAAAAATGTGCAGCCATTAATGGCATTTTATAACAGTGGTTTTCAAACTTGAAGATGTATGGGAATCACATGTACCCTATCTTCAGAAATTCTGTGGATTGCGGCTAAGAATTTATATTTCTGGTAAGTTCACACATGATGTTTTATACTGTTGATTTGAGGACCATGATTTTTTTTTTTGTTTTGTCTTTTTGTCTTCCATGGGCTAGAGTGCAATCATTATAGCTTATTATAACCTCAAACACCTGGGTTTAAGGGATCCTCCTGCCTCAGCCTTCCAAGCAGCTGGGACTGCAGGCACCCCCACAAAGCCCAGCTAATTTTTCCATTTTTAGTAGAGACAGTCTATTGTTCTTGCTCAGGCTGGTCTTGAACTCCTGAGCTCAAGCTATCTTCCAGGCTTAGTTTCCCAGAGTGCAAGGATTATAGGTGTGAGAACCTGGCTGAGAACTACTTTTTATAAGAAATATTTAGAGGAAGAATACAGATTATTTATTTATTTATTTATTTTTTGCAGTATTTGGCTGGGCCCAGGTTTGAACCCTCCACCTGCGGTATATGGGGCTGGTGCCCTACTCCCTGAGCCACAGGCGCTGCCCAAGAATACAGATTATTAAACAGTGTTTTTTGTGTGACTCCTCTCTCATAAATGAAATAAATAAGATGCATTTAAAACAATGTCAAAAGAATATACCAAAATGGGGCCGGGCACAGTGGCTCATGCCTGTAATTCTAGCACTCTGGGAGGCCGAGGCAGGTAGATTGCCTGAGCTCACAGGTTTGAGACCAACCTGAGCCAGAGTGAGACCTCGTCTTTAAAAATAGCCAGGTATTGTGGTGGGTGTCTGTAGTTCCAGCTACTCGGGACGCTGAGGCAAGGGGATTGCTTGAGCCTAAGAGTTTGAGGCTGCTGTGAGCTGTGACACCAGAGCACTCTACCAAGGGCTACAAAGTGAGATTCTGTCTCCAAAAAAAAAGGGATATACCAGAATATTTACAGTTGTTATTTTGTGTATAGAAACATGGGTGATGATTAATTTTCTGATTTTTATTAATCTGTGTTTTTTAACATTTTTCACAGCAAAGAAGTACTGTTTTTAAAAGGAGGGAAAAAACTGAAACAACTAAGAAATAAAAAGATAAGGTAGAAGAAAACATTTTTCTTTCAGGCCTAGCACGAGAACTTAAAATGTCAGTTTATATGTGATTAATTCATTTCTCCGTCATCTCCTACATGTAATCAATTGTAATGATTTATTTTACTTTTTTGAGTATTTCTTTAATTTTTCTTGTCATTCTCTCTGCCATTATTTCATTGTAGTCTGTTATAATCACACTGTTGGATTTTTGGAATACACTCTTAGTCTTATTTCTAGTCTTGCTGTTTTCTAATCTATTCTTTACATAGCAGCCAGAATAATCTTTGTAAAATTACAATTTAAAACAATGAAAGCTTCAGGCATGGTGGCCCAGCACTCTGAGAGGACCATGTGGGAGGAGTCTGTGAAACCAGGAGTTCAAGACCAGTCTGAGCAAGACCCCATCTCCAGAAGAAATTGAAAAATTAGCTGGCATGGTGGTGGGCACCTGTAGTCCCAGTTACATGAGGCTGAGGCAGGAGGATTGCTTGAGCCCGGGAGTTTGAGGTTGTAATGAGTGATGATACCTCTGCATTCTAGTTTAGCAGACAATGCAAGATCCAGACTCCAAATGAAAAAGAATTAAAGCATTGAAAGATATGCTTACAGTCACTTTAATGCATCCTTAGCTCCTATAATAAAGTCTAGAAATATCTCTCTTGCTTGTCTCTTATATTTCTTCACTTCCCCATTGCAGACATTCTGAACTCCTTTTATTTTAGTTTGTGTTAGGTGTATTTTAGTTCCCAGTCATGTTTAAACACTTTGTTTTTACTCTTTGGGGCACTTATCTTCTTTCTTCAAGTCTGACCTTGCAAACTCTAATGACTTCAGCACAAATGTCTTTGCTTTGGGGATGCTTTTTCTAAGATATCTCTTCCCCATATCACTTCCTAATTCTAGGTTAAATACCCTTTGTGTGTTCTCATGTGGCATTCTTTGTCTCTTTCCATAGGATGTTCTCCATTGCTTATTACTTGTCTCTTGTCTGTATTATTCGTTGGACTATTAACTCTAAAGGGGGATCTGTGCCTGGCATAGAGTGAGAGCTTCACTGATAAGTGTTTAGTGAGCGAATGAATGAGTATATGAAGAATGAGATGTGAAGATGAAATGTAGATATGGGTTGATGTGGCACCTTAGTATAGCTCATGTAACCTGCCCTGGTTAAACTGGAATTCCCTTTGCTTTTTATTTTTTTGTTTTACAAAGTTACACTTGGAAAGAATTTTGAACAGATTTGGAAAGAATTACTCTGATGATTATCATGTAATAGCTCAGAAGTAGAACAAACGAGGCAAAGTAAAAGGAATTGAGAGGATTATGAGTAGCCTGAAAGTGAGCTCGATGATCAAATAATTATGCAAAGTTAATTTTCAAGGAATATTCATCAGCTGTTCTCTACTATTTCACTAAGAATAAGAATTTGGTTGATTCTGAAGCAGATTTTTTTCTTTTTTTTTTTGTAGAGATAGTGTCTCACTTTATTGCCCTCAGTAGAGTGCCGTGGCATCACACAGCTCACAGCAACCTCCAACTCCTGGGCTTAGGCGATTCTCTTGCCTCAGTTTCCCCAGTAACTGGGACTACAGGCATTTGCCACAATGCCCGGCTATTTTTCTGTTTTGCAGTTTGGCCAAGGTCGGGTTTGAACCCGCCACCTTTGGTATATGGGGCCGGCGCCCTACTCCATGAGCCAGAGGCATGGCCCTCTGCTGCAGAATTTAAGTTCAATAGGTCCGGGAAAAATTTCCTGACTACAAATAAATCTTGAAATTATTTACTGAGGCATTGGAAGTGCCAATTTTTGTATTGTTTTTTAATACAAGAAGATGATCTCTACCTTGTAAACCAAGAAATGTTATAGAGAAAGTAGTAAAAGGTGATTTCTGATGAAATGTGAAGGTATATATTGTCAATGTACTGTAGATATATATTGATGTGTGCCCTTAGTATAGTGACTTTGTCAGTCACAAAAATGTAGATAATTATAATGCCTCAGATACTCTGGAGATTTAAAACTAAAATTTCTCCTCTAAAAGAACTCCCAATTGAATATTGTTAATGACGAATAATTTTCTGACTAATCTCTAGGTAGCCTCACCAATTTCCTTTCAAGATTTAAGAAATGTTATTCTTAATCTATTGAGAAAATACTAACGTCAAAATCTGAAATGTTAATAATCAATATACAGAGAGCTATTTTTAGTGTAACATGAGCCTACCAATGTTGACTTGAATGAGATGTGTATCCTATATAATCAGCAGAATGTAAGGCTTAGCTTTTTGTGCAGCTGCAGGAGACATATTTAATTAATACTGAAGCAATTATCTTGACAAGTAAATCAAACTCAATTAGTTCTCAATTAGAAAACTAACATTTTCTCAAATATTGTATGGTTGCCAGATGGTTACACATTTTTTTCTATCTTCTCCCTTGTTTAAAGCTTGACGTTCCTGCTACTGGGTTTATTAAGTATAATCACTCAGGTTTTTCTTTGTTAATTTTTTGGGAGGGAAATTTTAAATCTAACACATTTTATATCATAATTCTTCTACCTGGTAATGTATGGTTTCTTTTTTTGTAGAAACTTAGGAAAGTAAAAATATCGATTCATTTATAAAATTTAACAATAAATTCTTAACTAGAGATAGTGAATCATTTAGGAATATACTTTTAGAAAGCATTTAATTTCTACCCTTATTAGAGGCAAGCCAGTTACTATACTGGATCTATATATCATTTTGTCAGATTTTTATATTTTGTTTTCAAGTAGAATGGACACATAGGTCTTTTTAGGTTTAACAGATGTAAGCATTTTAATGACCAACTGTTGTTTAATGCTCACTAAATAAGAAGTTATTATAGGTTCATTTATTAACCAATTATTTATACTTAGAGTAATTTGTCTTCAGAAGTTTTCTTTTCAAGTGCCTTTTCAAAGGTCAATTACATTAATATCAATTCAGTTCTGGCCACCTTACCTCAGTGTTAAATTTAATTTCCTGCATTTTATTTGAGTGGTCTCTTAAAGATAAAGATGGAGGATAGTTTACTGGAGGTGGTATTATATCATGGATTAGAACTTCAGGCTTCCTGGTAAGACTGTGTGAATTTTTGAGTTCTGACTCTATAGTCTTTTTTTTTTTTATACATGTATTTTATTATTCTTCCTTACATTATTCCCCCCCACCCCCCAGTGGTAAGACAGAATTTATTTACAGAAAAGAATACAGAAAACACTAAAGCTCCTGGTAGAGGGAGAGAATTCAAGTGGGGAGAGAGAAGCTCTCTCCGTTTTCTAGAGAAAGCATA
>CAUYON010059824.1:0-11333 GCA_963573935.1 Arctocebus calabarensis | reverse complement strand
TACCATGGAATACTATGCAGTCTTAAAGAAAGATGGAGACTTTACCTCTTTCATGTTTACATGGATGGAGCTGGAACATATTCTTCTTAGCAAAGTATCTCAAGAATGGAAGAAAAAGTATCCAATGTACTCAGCCCTACTATGAAGCTAATTTATGGGTTTCATATGAAGGCTATAAAACAATTATAGCACAAGAATATGGGGGAAGGGGCAAGGGAGGGGAGGGGAGGAGGGAGAATGGGATGGCAGGAGGGGATTGGTGGGGCCACACCTATGGTGCATCTTAGAAGGGTACAGGCAAAACTTACTAAATGCAGAAAACAAATATCTTCATACAATAATAAAGAAAATGCCCTGAAGGCTATGTTAAACAGTTTGATGAAAATATTTCAGGTTGTATATGCAACCAGCACATTGTACCCCTTGACTGCACTAATGTACGCAGCTATGATTTAATAATAAAAAAAATAAAGAAAAGAAATTTCAGGTTTTAAGGGCCAAGAATATTTAAACAGCAGCAGTTTCACATGGTTCGATCTGATACTTCCTTTTATCCTGCAGCTCTCAGCTCATATCTCACCTTCTCCTGAACCATCCACAGTTACCCAGGCCACAAAGGGCAGGCTTTCTTGGGAACAAGCTCAGTGCTTCCTCTCTGTGCTTATTGATCCCTTCTGAGTTATCTCTGATACTTCGCCAGAGTTCCAAGTTCACGTGCAATTCTCCCCAGGAAAAGTGTACCCTTCTTAGGAGTTAAAGTCTCCTGACTCCATATCCTTCACAGCAGAGGTTAGTATCTAGCTTTGTTTAAAAGAATCATTTACTGACTAAGGCAGGAGCTTCTTTCTTTTTTTCTTTTTTTTTTTTTTTGTAAGTGGTGGTGAGGGAGGGGAGACAGCAGGTATAAAATGAGATGTTTAAGACTGTAACAGGACCATAGAAGGTGTCAGGGAAAGGCAAGTTCAATGTTAGACAGGAGACAGGGGGCAGACGGAAGCCTAAGAGCTGCATTTGTATAAAAAGAAGGAGATGCTATATGCTGCAGAGCTCAGGAGGCAGAGGACCAGTGTACTGTAGTGACTCAACCAGGTCCCTAGACCAGTAGCACCAGGTATCACCTGGGGCCTCACTCTCCTCTGGCTCCCAGCCTGCTGATGTTCAGAATGTCAGGGGTGGTCCCCAGCAATCTGTCAATCTACTTAATGAACACTCTAGTGCTCACTAGAGTTTCAAATCACTGACTCTGTGTTGCCACCATCAAGGGCTCCAGTGCTCTTGGCCACACCCTGCAAAGTGGCCATGGAATCTACCCTTAAACACCTCCAATGCTGGGGTACTCACTCCCACCCCTTCCAAAACAGCCTTTCTTCTCGCTCAGCCAGTGTCGCAGAAGGAAGAGCTGGCTGTGGATGGGGGAGAGAGGATGTCAAGGTGGAAGGCAATGAGCAGGAGGTACAGAACTTTCCTTGACAAAATGCTTTGAATTCAGATTTGCCCATTGGAAGAGGACCAGTACTCCAGCAAGAGAATTAGCTGCTTTAAATTAACTCTGAGTATAAGCTAAATAAATTATGGAAGTTCTTAATTACCCACAAAATAAGTTAAAAAAGGAGCTATCTCAAGATTGGGGTAGGCAGAATGGGGAGGCAAGGGGTGTCTCTAAATATCACGGCAGGACTTGTGCTGTTTGTCTAGGCTCTCATTTATTTCAGCGTTCCCAGCTCCTGAGAATGTCCTACATGTTGACTGAGTATCCACTATAGGCCAGGCACTGTTCTAGGTGTTGGCTATATAGGCAGTCCCCAAGTTACAAACATCCAACTTGATAAAACTTGCCCTTATGAACAGAGGCTATACAGGTAATAGGCAAATATACCTGTTCTAACTTACATACAAATTCAACCTAAGAAGAAATCTGCAGACCCTATCTTGTTCGTAATCCAGAGACTGACTGCCTGTACAAGTTTTTGAATACGATAGAAACATTTTATACCCTCATAAAGCTGACTTTCTGGAGGAAGACAGAAAATGAACAGAGAAACAAACTCAAGATATAATTTGATGGCTCAGTGCCCGTGGCTCAATGGGCTAAAGTGCCAGCTACGTACACCTGAGCTGGTGGGTTTGAATCCAGCCCGGGCCTGCCAAACAACAATGACGGCTGCAACCAAAAAATGGTCGGCCATTGTGGTGGGCACCTGTAGTCCCAGCTACTTGGGAGGCCAAGGCAAGAGACTTGCTTGAGCCCAGGAAATGGAGGTTGCTGTGAGCTGTGATGCCATAGCACTCTATTCAGGGCGACAGCTTGAGGCTCTGTCTCAAAAAAAAAAAAAAGATATAATTTGATGTTGTGATATAGGTAATGATTATACAAAAAATAACAACAAATACTAAAGTAGTGTTATTTTACTAAATACTAAAGCCCTTTCCAATGAGGCTGACACTGACCACCCTTTTTAAAATCATAGCCCCCTCCCTTGATCACTCTTAATCTGCTGTTTTGTTTTGTTTTGTTTTTGTCCATAGCAGGTGTTACTTTCTAGAATAGACATAATTTAGTTACTTATTGTATTCATTGTCTGTTTTCTCCCAGTACCATACACTCCAAAAAGGCCAGGGAAGGAGAAAGTGGAGTATGGATGGGGCATCGGTATTACCCACTGCTGTATCCCTGAGCTGTCATAAGAATGTCAATCAATGATTTCCAACTAGGAGCCATTTTGCCCCCAGGGGAAATTTTGCAATGTCTGGAGACATTTTTAATGATCACAACTCCAAGGGGTGGGTGCTATTGTCATCTAGTTGTTAGAAGCCAGGGATGCTGAGACCTTCCTCCAGTCTACAGGACAGTCCCCACCACCAACATAAAATGATCCATCCAAAAAGTCAACTGTCGAGGTTGAGAAACAGTCAGTAAATATTCACCAAGAAGGTGGGTTTACTGAGAAAAGATTGTCTATGGAGGAGCACTCTTCCCCAGAGGGTAGTCATGGAAAACCTCTCTAAGGAAAGGGCATTTGCTTGAAGAACTGAGTGATGTAATGGAGAAAGCCATGTGGAGGTCCAAGGAAAGAGCTTCCCAGGCACATAAGAAACTTCCCAGCAAGTGTGAAAGGGTTTGTCTCAGAAACAAGCTCAGGATTTTTAAGATGCTTCAAGAACACTGCAGCTAGGATCAGGGGAGGTGTAGTGGAGAGGTGCTGATGCCTGAGGTGGGGGCAGTACAGGCAGCAGGACTGTGCATGCTCTGCAGACCACAGGGAACAGTCTGGATGTTATTTTAAGCAAGGTGCAAAGTCCTGTAGTGAAGCTTGAGTAGGGAGCTAATGTGAACCAATCTATACTTTTAAAGGAGCACTCCAGTCCCACTGAGGGACAGAGTTTAGAGAAGCAGAGTGGAAGCAGCAAAACCAATTAAGAAGCAACTGCAATGGTTCTAGCAAATAATGTGCAACATTTATGGGAAGGGGACACATAAAAGAGAAGGGGTGAGAAATGGGTAGTTTGGGGAATATACTTGGAAGATGGAACCACAGAATTTGGTGATGCGTTGAGTGTGGAAAGGGAATGACAAAGGAAGGAAAGAGGGAAGGAAGGAGAGAATGGGGAAAGGGAAGAAGGAAGGGCAGGGGAAGGAAAGGGAAAGGAATGATGCAAGGTTGTACAGCCAGGGACAACTCAGACTAAAATCAGGACATCTTGATTCTCAACCTGATGTCCTCTACGCACCATCACATGATTGTTATGGACAAACTGATATTTCATTTCCTTCCTTCCCCCAAACATAAATATTGACAATGCTGTGTGCAAAGCCCCTAAGGGGTATGGGAAAAAACCTAGCCCCATCTCCAAGAACTCCTAGAGCAGAAGACAGACATGTAAATAACTTGGACAAAAGATGGACAGTAAATGTCGTAACAGAGATTAAAACATGCAATAGAAGAACCAGGAAGGCAGGAGATGGAATCCCACTGGGAAACGATGAAGTAATTGAATTTAAAGGAGAGGTGAGATTTAAAGATAATCAATGGCCTGAAATTTCTGAAACAGAAATCGCTGAAGTCTGGAGATGGAAAATTTTCAAATTCCTAATGAGCCTACCAACATCTGAATGGGTTGTGTGGCAAGAAATAAAATATTTTTGCATTTCTTGTGCAACTCCCAGAGTGGAAACTCAGCGGGCTCTGTCTATAAGAATGGTGAATACACAGGTGTCTGTGTCATCCATTTAATTGAAAGGATCTGCTATTTATGTTGATTATATTGATGGGAATATCAATAAAGGTGAACTAAGGATGATGTTATGGGTGATGATGTAACTGCAAAAGTTGATCATATTGGTGGCAATATCGTGATCCCCTGTGGATGATGAAATTAATGATGGCCCCAATCATTCTGCTTTTTGTAATATTGATTATTGTGTTGGTGTGGACAGGTTGGTGGCAGTGACCATATTTCTAGTGACAATAGTGATACTAATATTGGTGTCAGTATTAGCAATGACTCTAAGACAATGTTTTGATAGTATTGATGATGACATTGGTATGGACTATATTGAAAAAAGTGACAATGATGATATTGCTAATGATTAATGGTGGTGTTTATATTGAAACAGTATTGGTAAATGATATTGATGATGATTGATTCTGACATTGGTGATGTCAACGTAAGCAATAGTGTTGATTTTGGTCATGATTTTGGGAGTGGTTAAAAAGATCCTGCCCTGTGGTTTGGTGATACTGATATGATGATGATGGTTATGTGATGATAATGCCAATTACACTTATACTAATGATTGAGAGCTTGTTTTGGAGCCAAGCAGACCGAGTTCAAATCCAAAGTCCCGCATTTACTACTGCATGACTTCAAAAAATTAGTTAGCCACTTTGTGCCTCAGTTGTTCATCTATTAAAATGAAGATAGTTACAACGATGTCTATTTTCCAAGACTGATGTGGGGGCTACAGAACGTTCTTCCTACCAAAGTAGGAATGAATAAAACATCCGGTGAAATTAACATGCTGATGATGGTGGTGGTGGCAAGATGCTCTTGGAGGTAGTGGCACTGATGATTCTCTTTATGATACAATTAAAGAGCATTTATTGGTGATATTACTTCAGTGATTATGACAAAGCTATTGATAGTGAAAACACAAATAATTTTGATTACAGAGATGATCAATGGAAATGGCATGACACAGTGTTAAAAGCAGTGATCTTGGCATCAGACAGCAAGAAGTTCAATTTCTGACTGTGCCTCTTACATTCTGTGTCAGCTTGGCCACACCAAAGCATGTGAAGGCTAGAAGGCCACAAGCACCTTATGTAATCCACCTCCTTGTTTGATAAATGAGGCAATTCAGGCCCAGAGAGACAGGTGACTTCCCTAGTCCCCTCAGGCACTTAGTTTTGACAGAGCTGGGGTGGGGCTCTGTCCCTTTCCCTCCTCAGCAGATTAAGTCCTTTAGATTTCTCTGCTCTACACTCCTGTGCATGGTGTGTCTGTGTGCATGTGCATGTTTGTGTGTGTGTGTGTGTGTTCATGCAGAGGGGTACACGTGTGTTCTCTTCTGGGCATCTTCCCCAAAGCACTTGCTGGCAGAGCAACCGGCCCAATTTGCAAAGCACCATTTTGTGAGGAGCCAGACCCTGAATGTCCTTTTTCTCTTCTCCCCAGACGAGCAGGGGCTGAGTGAGGATTGCTATGAATCAGCTGTGGCTGACGAGGAGTTGAAATGGGTAATATTTGCCTAGTTTTTAATGTCTGGTGTCTATAGCTTACACTTCCATCATTCTATTATATTGATGACAGGGAGGCCCAAGCCATAGAGAAGAAACAAATTACCTAATAAATCAAGGCCCCAGGATCTAAAGTGGACAGTGTTATTAGACTAGGGGAGAGAGGGATGCTCAGTGATGGGTAGGGCTGCCTATGAAAATGGTCCAAGCAGGGACTCATCTGTCCATTTCTCCATAAATAATTACACACAACTGATATGCATCTGAGACAGAACATGATATGTTATTATTAACTAAATGGTGGAGGGGGCAATGTCAGGAGGGAAGAGGGGGAAAGCTCCAGAAAATGTACAGCAGCTCCCATGATATCAGGGTGACAAGATGATCTAAGAAACTTCCATTCAAAGGTCAGCACCCTTACTCTGGACAGTTGCAGAAAACAAAACTATTTGGGGAAGAGGCAGAGGGGAAGGAAGAACTAATATAAACTGAGTTCCTACCACATTCCAGTCCTAGGCTTGGTCCTGCTCACCCATTATCACTTAATCATCACATGATAGTCTAGTGAGAAGCCATGCACACAATGGTTAAGTACACAGACTCAACCTGTATCCAGATCCCTGCTCTGTGCTCCCCTGGGAAAATCACTAAACCTCTCTGGTCTCCACTTTCCCCTCTGTAGAATGGCATGATCATAATGGCACCTACCTCATCAAGTTTCTGAGGATTAAGCAAGTCAATTCTTGCCAAGCTAGCACTTCTAAGAGTGTCTGATATAGACTGAACACAGTATGATAAGCATGTATGAAATAGATTATCACTCCTATTTTACAAATGGAAAGACTGAACCTCAGAAGGGCAGCAACATGTCCAAGAATCCATATCTAGTCAACTCTGAAACTCATACTTAGAGCTGGGGAAATTTTGTCTTTAAAGTGTTAGCCGGGAAATATTTTTGTCTTTGTGGGTCAATGGTCTCTGTTGCAATGACAGTTGACCATGGGACAACACAGGTTTGAACTTGGGTCCAATGATGGGTGAAATTTTTTCAAATGCAGACTAAAGATAGTTTCTCATCCTGTCTATGCGGATGGCCAACTTTTCTTACATGCAGGTTCTGCGGGACCCACTGTGGGACTTGAGTGTGCATGGATTTTGATATATGTGGGTAAGGGTCCTAAAAATAATAACCCCCCGGATACTGAGGAATGACTGTACATAGCTCTGCTCTTGTAGCTAGAAACAGCCATGGACAGTCTGTAAAAGAGTGGCTGCATCCAACAGCACTTGATTCATACACACAGGCAGCAGGTGGATTTGGCTGTTGTCTGCCAGCTTTTGCTCTTCTGCTACTGGACCAGCCTAACCTAAGTGATCTCCTTCCCCAGCAAGACCTTTGTAAATATCTGTACCACAGGGTGGGCATTTTTTTCTCCTTGCTCATCCTCACACCCTGGAGACCTAGAGACACAACTCACACAGCACCTCCTGGGTTAGTTCCTGGGCTGCACCTCCTGGGCTGGTTCCTCCCGGCCTGTGGGTTGGGAGGGCAGGGACACACAGCTTGGCTGATGCAGGCCCTGGAGGAGGCTGTGCTCTCTGAGAGCCAGGAAGCACCGCTGCCCTGCCAAACCTCTGTGGGCTTTGCCTAGAAGCCCCATGATAATCCTCTGTGGGCTGTTAATAAGTGAGTTGAACCCCGTAATCACCCACTGCTTAGCTTCCTGGCTTTCATTTCCATGGAGGCTAGAGAAAACAGTGGCTAAGGATTTTGCTTTCAGACAAAAGCTGGAAACATTTCCCCTCCAAGACATCTTGAAGTGGGGCTGGCACTGCCCCATCTAGTTAAGCTTCTTGGTCCCGCACTCCCAGGCTGAGGGGGCTGGGGCTGAGCCAGGGTTGTGTTCACTGCCTTAGGAGCCTGCCTGCCTGCTCGCTGTAAGACCCAGCAACAAAAGCAGCCTCCACAGCGCTTCCAGAACCTTCTTAGAACATCTTCTCGGTACATGGCTGGGCGCTCCCCCTGCTTCTCCCCCATGACCTACCCCTGACCTTTCCAACCCCCCATTTGGGGACAACAAATAGGCCTCCTTTCTCCTGCAGCATGGCCTTCCTCCAGGAAGATAATGAGGACATATTAGGTTTCATTATTTGAGCTGATATTTGCCAGGCAGATAAATTAGCATTTCAGCGTAGCAAAATTGCCTTTGGTTCAGCTCAGTGGCCCCAAATCCCATTCTGGTGATCTCTTTACAGAGGGGAATGTCACTCTTGGGGGAGTGTGGCATATTCTCTTCAGCCCTTTAATAAAACAAAAACAAATAAGCAAACAAACACTGACCATCGACTGGGGATTAAACACCTGGTTTGGAATTAGCAGGCGCAGGTCCGAGCTCTCCAAGCTTTTGCCTCACAGCCGCAAGTTGTCTGAATCTCCAGCCCTCTCTGTCACAAGCTGTGTGGCCTTCACAAGTCACTCCACTTTTCCGAGCATGGCCTTCTTATCCTTATCGTGGGCTGACAGCTGCTGCCCTGCCTACCTGCACACCACAATCCTGTAAGGATGGAAGTGACACAGAGAGTGAGACGGCACCTTGGGAATTACAGGACAGCGTGATAGAATCATGGCTTACCAGAGTGGGACGATTTGGGATCAGTCAGGAGTAGTTCAAATCCCAGCTCTCCCACAAGCCCTATCACCGTGGACAGCACAGCCGAGTAAGGACCTTCCAGATGGTGGGGTTGAAGCTGTAGAAAGATGTCCTGTCTTTTCTGTAATGGACCAGAACTGGGTCCAGCTGAGCCTGCAGAAGAGCCTTCAATTATTCCATACAAGTCAGGGGCATGTGAATGGTTTGCCAGGTCTCAGGGCCAGAAGCATTGGACAGGGATTCAGGAAATTGGCATTACAAAGCTGTCTCTTTTTTGTCTTCAATATTCCTTTATTTCCACATCTAACTACGCTTCCTCAGCATTCACAGTGAGGGCAGATTCTGACAAGGGCTTGGGAAACTGAGAGAAACAGCACTGGAACCTAGAGGAGGTTCAAACCCAGGTAGGCTGGTAGATGGAAGTAGCATGTGTTGCTTGCGTGATGAGTAAGTGAGCTCCAGGGACAGCAGGGCCCAGGGAGAGCGGTGGGGTAGAGACAGGCCACAGGATCAATGACACTTTAATCTCTGTGGCCTCAGGCTCATCACTCCTGCTCCTGAGGCATCTGTCTCTACATCCATCAGAAAAGCAGGAAGGCTCTGGCAGCCCAGCCTACTTCCCTAGGGGCTTGCAAGAGCAACTGAGCCTAAATAGAGGTGGCCCCAGAAGTTACACAGTAGACAGGTAGGTGTAAGGGGTGACATTTACAAGCATGACAGCCAATTGGTAATTCTGAGAAGCAGACCTCTGCATGGCTTCCAGGTCACTCACCACCTGGGCACCCACTCCCTTGTGCCAATCTTGGCCATTCAGTGCTCCAGCACTCACTAGGCAGACACTTGAGCATCTCTTTCTGCCCCCAGCAGTGTTGTAATTCCATAAGTCTAGAATTTCAGCATTCCAACAAGTCCTAAAACTGAGTTAGAAAGTAGTTAGGTTCCCCAGTCTAAATCCCTTGTTTTGTGGGTGGGGAATGTTGAGTCCCAAAAGGAGAGAGGACTTGCCCAAGCTCATTCTTCTAGGTAGTGCTAGAGAGCCTGTACTTCCATCCACCTCCCCTCGCTGCTGCTCCCAGGTCCCCTTCATCCTAAGCCGTGTCTCCTGCCTCCTGCTTGTGATGGATTGAATTGTGTGTAATTGATAAATTATGCAGAAGGGCACCTGGCAGTTTTCTGAAATGTTGGGTAGCTTCAAGGCAGCCCCTGGGGACTCAGCCTAATTTTATGGAAACCTCACACTATGTCTGGCCTGTTTTGTGTAAGTCAGATTGATGTAACAAGACTCTGGGGAGCTGACTTGATTTCTAATTTTATCCTCTAGGTGAGCTGAATGAGATATAACTGTAATGAGTGTGTTGTCTGGGACGGACAGTATAATAGCAGTGGGAAAAAAAGGTCTTTTCATCTGCCTAATAGATCATTTCCCCAGCTGGACTTCCCTGCTTCACAAGCCAACCTTCTCCCCTTTTGAAGGAAAGGCCATGCATCATACAGGCAAAGAGCAGGAGCAGCGGTAGCAAAGGAGAATTCACACCTTGTAGTAAGGAGCTACGCCCAGGGACTTAGACTGTCCTTTCTGCTGAGGCTGCCCCAGCCCTATCCCAGGGATAGGCCATGGCCACTAATATTTTTAAGGTTCAAACTCAGCATCATAGCCCCTCCCTCAATTCTCCTTAACTTAGCTAAATAATAGACCAGAACATTCATGAGTATTAATATTTAACACTTTACTGAGTATTAAGGCCCAGCTCAAGAGTGTACCCTCATGTTATCAGCCTACATTCCATGGCATGGGGGTCAGGTTCTGTTACCTCCCCAGAATCAGGAGGGTCTCCTCCAGCCCCCACGGGGACAGCTGGGGCCTGTGCAAAAGGGACCCATTCTGCTGAACACAGACTATATGCCAGATATCATAAGCTCACCAGCACCCTGGGAGGTAAAAACTATGATTATCTTACTTTAACAGGTGATAAGACTTAGAACCAGAGACATGACAGAGATACTCGGTGACAGAGGCTGAGATCCATACTCAGGGCTTTGAAGCCCACACCCTGTCTTCTTTGCCACGCAGGCTCCCTCAGAGAAATGGAGAGAAAGGAGGTGCTCATAGCAACAGGTCAGTCCTTAGCCTTCTCCGGGGTGCCCCTGGCCTCAGCTCTCAGCTTAGCCACCCCGTCACATGTGGAAGTGTGTGGCTTTATTCTTCATGATTTACCAAAGCATCTTAATTCAACAGGATAACCACAGATTGCTGAAACAGCACCCCCATCCCTCTCTCTTCCCTGTCTCTCTACCGGCTCCTTCCTCCTCTCTCCCTCTACCCTCCCTTTCTCTCTCTCCGATTCTCATGGCTCTCAAAGCTCTCATTCACCCTCTTTGGGCCTTTTTCTTCACTTGCCAAATATGAGCAAAGAAATGCCCACTCCCTGGGGTTATCTGAGGGCCAGGGGTAACGGGCATGAAATAGCAAGAACAATGACAATGGCTTGCAAGTGGAAGGTACTGACCATGCATCTGGCCAGGGCTGCACTGGACACTCACACCCAGAACCTTGCCTCTCAGTGGTACTCTACCACGACTACCACTCACCCCCCAAAGTGAGTACTTCATTCCACACTCCTAGCACTCAGTGTCTATTGGGAGGTCAGGGAGAGCAACAAAAGGCATTCCTTTTCCCTTCCAAATCTGGAACCCAGTAAGAGTGAACCCAGGAGACAGGAGCTGGAGATCAAAATTTGACCTCATGACCAAAGCCAAGCAGAAGCAATGGCTGGAAGAAGTTGTCATGGAGATTTTTCTTTTTTTTTTTTTTTTTTGTGGAGACAGAGTCTCACTCTATCACACTTGGTGGAGTGCTGTGGAGTCACAGCTCACAGCAACCTCCAGCTCTTGGGCTCAAGCGATTCTCTTGCCTCAGCCTCCCAAGTAGCTGGGACTACAGGCG
>CAUYON010059820.1:0-38627 GCA_963573935.1 Arctocebus calabarensis | reverse complement strand
ATTCATATACATTCAGAAATATTTTGATCATACTGTTACAGATATCCTTCATGGCATTTCCTTGATCACTATATAAAGACATTAATACTCTACCTTTAATAGGTTTCGCCAGTACCCTGCTAAGATGCACCGTAGGTGTGTTCCCACTAATTGCCCTCCCTCTACTTTTCTTTTATCAACATAATGTAAGTATCTCACGGAAGTTTAACTGTAGGTTCAAGTGTGCCGGGAAATAAAAAAGGTTGAAAAACACTGGACTAGACTGTGACTCCTTTGACGACCTGCAACGCATCTCATTTATTTTCATTGTCATATCCCTAGTGCCTAATACGTGACCTGAGATATAATCGATAATCAATTTCTTAGTAATTAATACATGGCTAGGTCACAATCCTGTAAGTAAGTGTGCTTCTGAATAGAAATATAAACTGAGATTTACACAGATTTTGTTGCAGCATATTAATAACAGTAAAATAATGGTAACAAACTAAATCTACATGGTAGTATTCAAAGACAGTCCATCAATGACTCATGCTTTGCTGTATTTGTGTTTTTATGTAATCAGCTCCAACGCAAACCTTAACCAAACTAGCCAATAGAGTGAGGCTGAAGTGGTTTGCGTGACTTTCATTCTAAGTCATAAGGAAACTGGAGTATCTGTCTCAATGTCAGAAGCTGTATTCTGGAAGAAACCAGCTGCCATATTCAACATCTGACTATTCTGCGACAGCCATGATGTGAGGAAGCCCAAGTGGCCTCACGAAAGACTGGAAGGAGAGGAAATGGTACCTGGCCACCCTTCCGCTCTTCAAGCGATCACCACTGAAGTGTCAGACATGAGAATGAAGCTTCTTCAGCACCCAGCACCCTGCTGAACATTCAGATGACACCAGCCCCAGCCACCATCTAAATAGCCCCATGAAAGAATCCACCACGCTGAATACAATCATCAACAAAACTATGTTAGAGGACCCATACCTTTCACCATTAACTAAGATAAACTCTCACTGATTAAAGATTTAAACGTAAAACATGAAACTATAAAAATACTAGAAGAAAATGCAGGGAAAACTCTTGAAGAAATCGGCCTGGGTGAATATTTTATGAGGAAGACCCCTGATCAATTGAAGCAGCATCAAAAATACACTTCTGGGACCTGATCAGACTAAAAAGCTTCTGCACAGCCAAGAACACAATAAAGCAAGCAGACAGCCCTCAGAATGGGAGAAGATATTTGTAGGTTATGCCTCTGACAAAGGTTTAATAACCAGAATCCACAGAGAACTCAAATGTATTAGCAAGAAAAGAACAAGTGATCCCATCTTGTTCAGGGTGGGCAAGAGACCTGAACAGAAACTTCTCTGAAGAAGACAGGCACATGGCCTATAGATACATGAAAAAATGTTCATCATCCTTAATCATCAGAGAAATGCAAATCAAAACTACTTTGAGATATCACCTAACTCCAGGAAGATTAGCCCACCTCACAAAATCCCAAAACCAGAGATGTTGGCATGGATGTGGAGAAAAAGGAACACTTCGACGTTGCTGGTGGGAATGCAAACTAATATGCTCCTTTTGAAAAGATGTTTGGAGAACACTTAGAGATCTAAAAATAGACCTGCCATTCCATCATACAATTCCTCTACTAGGTATATATCCAGAAGACCAAAAAATCACTTTGTAACAAAGATATTTGTACCAGAATGTTTATAGCAGCCCAATTCATAATTGCTAAGTCATGGAAGAAGCCCGAGTGCCCATTGACCCACGAATGGATTAATAAATTGGGGTATATGTACACCATGGACTATTATGCAGCCTTAAAGAAAGATGGACACTTTACCTCTTTCATGTTCACATGAAGGGAGCTGGAACACATTCTTCTTAGCAAAGTATCTTAAGAATGGAAAAAAAGTATCCAATGTACTCAACCCTACTATGAAACTAATTTATAGCTTTCCTGAGAAAGCTATAACCCAATTATAGCACAAGAATATGGGGAAGGGGAAAGGGAGGGGAGGATGGGTGGAGGGAGGGTGATTGGTGGGACCATGCCTACAGTGCATCTTAGAAGGGTACAAGTGAAACTTACTAAATGTAGAATATAAATGTCTTAACACAATAACTAAGAAAATGGCATGAAGGCTATGTTAACCAGTTTGATGAGAATATATCAAATTGTATATAAAACCAGCACATTATACCCCATGATTACATTAATGTACACAGCTATGATTTAATAATTAAAAAAACTATGATAGTTTTTTTCTTTTAAGACTACATTTTATTATGGAGCAAGAAATAATCAGAATAACATCTATCCCCAAGGTAGCACAGCATGTAGACTGTTACATATAACGTATTTTTAAATGCCTAGAAAATTCTTAGGGTATGATATTAAGCCAGGTAAGCAGATCGTAAATCATATACTCAAAGTGACCTCAACTATGTAAAAGAAAGAAAAAAGAATATAAAAATACTGGCAATGAATTTACCATCATATTAACACTTATTGTCTCAGGGTAATGAAATTATGAGTGATTTATCATCTACTTCCTTTCAAATTCTACAATTAGCATTAATTTCATTATTAAGGATACAAGAAAAACATCAAATAAAAGCCTTATCTTTAATACAGAATCAATGACCCAAAGATATATCCCTGGATTTATGAGTTTCTGTCCTAAATGCCAAAGAAATACCTGCTTTCTTTCCAAAAAGAGCCATATAAGACCCACCTTTTGTGTCAGGCCTCTTTCATTTAGCACAGTGTTTTCAGGTCCAGTTATGTTACAGCATGTGTCAGTACCTTTATGGCTGAATAATACTGCATTTTATGAATATACTACTTTTTTATACATCCATCAATTGATAGATATTCAGGTTGTCTCCAGTTTGGGCTGTTATGAATAATGCTGCCATGAACATTCATGTACAAGATTTCGTATGGACATTTGTTTTCACTTCTCTTGTGTGTGTGCCAAAGTGTGGAATTTCTGGGTCATATGATAACTGTATACTGACTTTTAAAGAAATTGCCAGAGTTTTTGCCAAGCTGCACCATTTTATATCCCCACAGCAGTGAAGGGGGCCCCCAATTTTTCTACATCTTCATTAATACTAATTATTGTTTATCATTTTTATTATAAGTCATCCTAGAACAGCGGTTCTCAACCTGTGGGTCGCAACCCCTCTGGGGGCCAAACGACTGTTTCATAGGAGTCACCTAAGACCATCCTACATATCAGATATTTACATTATGATTTATAACAGGAGCAAAATTACAGTTATGAAGTCACAAGAAAAATAATTTTATGGTTGGGGGTCATCACAACATGAGGAACTGTATTAAAGGGTCACAGCATTAGGAAGGTTGAGTACCACTGTCCTAGAGGGTATGAGGTGGTATCTCATTGTGGTATAGATTTGCATATCCTTAATGATGAACAATGTTGAACAGCTTTTCATCTACTTATTGGCAATTTGCATTTCTTCTTTAGAAAAATGCCTGTTTAAATTCTTAACCAGTGTTTTAATTGAGTTATTTGTCTTTGTGTTATTAAGTTGTAAGAATTCTGCAAATATTTTCTTTCATTTTCTGAGTATTCGTTCTACCTTTTCAATAGTGTCCTCAAAGCACAAAAGTTTTTAATTTAGATGAAATCCAATATATCTTTATTTTTGTCGTTGTTGCTTTTACTTTTGGAGTCATATAAGAAACCATTGTCTAATCCAAGGTTACTAACATGTATACATATGTTTTCCTTTAAAAGTTTTGTAGTTTTATCTCCTATATTTAGATCTTCAATCCATTTAAGTTAATTTTTTGCAGAGTCCCAACTTAATTTTTTTGTATATTATATCTAGTTGTTTTTCCAATGCCATTTTTTTCTTTGTAAAATTACATTGGCACCTTTGTTGAAAATCAGTTGTATTGATTTATTTCTGGAATCTCAAATCTATCCCTTTGGTCAATGGTATAGACTCATGCCAGCACCAAATAGTCTTGATCATCATGTAGTAAGTTTTGAAACTAGGAAGTGTGAGTCCTCGGACTATTTTTCCTTCTCAAAATTGATTTAGTTATTTTGGGTCCTTTGTATTTACACATGAATTTTAGAATCAGCTTGTCAATTTCTGCTTTAAAAAAGCATCTGTGATTTTTGATAGACAATTTGGGGAGTTTTGCCATCTTAAGAATTTAAGCCCTAGCTTAACCCCATGAACACATGATATCTTCCCATCTTTTAGATCTTCAAGACATAGAAAAAGAAGGAATACTTCCCAACACATGCCATGAAGCAAACATCACTCTGATCCCCAAACCAGGAAAAGACCCAACAAGAAAAGAAAATTATAGACCAATATCTCTAAAGAATATTGATGGAAAAATATGCAATAAGATCCCAGGAAACAGAATCTAGCAATACATCAAACAAATTATATACCATGAGTGGGTTTTATCCGAGGGTCTCAAGGCTGTTTCAATATACGTTAATCTATTGATATAATACATCACATAAAGAAAGTAAAAAACAAAAACCATATGATTCTCTCAATTGATGCAGAAAAAGCTTTTGATAATAACCAGCATCTTTTCATGATCAGAACACCTAAGAAAATAGGTATAGAAGGGACATTTCTTAAAATGACAGAGGCCATCACAGCAAACCCACATGGAATAAAATTGAAAACATTTCCACTCAGATCAGGAACCAGGCAAAGTTGCCCACTGTCTCCACTGCTTTTTAACATTGTAATGGAAGTCTTAGCCATTGCAAACAGGCAAGAGAAGGCAATCAAGGGTATCCACAAAGGGTTAAAGAAGATCAAACTTTCTCTCTTTGCAGATGATATGATTGTATACCTGGAAAACCCCAGGGACTCAACTATAAAACTCTTAGAAGTGATCAAGGAATACAACAGCATCTCAAGATACAAATTCAATATTCATAAATCAGTAGCATTTATGTATACTAACAATAGTAAAGCTGAAAACACAGTCAAGGACTCTAATCCTTTTACAGTATTGCCAAAGGTGATGAATTATCTGGGAGTGTACCTAACAAAGGACATGAAAGATCTGTATAAAGAGAACTATGAAACTCTGAGAAAAGAAATAGCTGAACATGTTAACAAATGAAAAAACATGCCATGCTCATGGCTGGGAAGAATCAACATTGTTAAAATATCCATACTACCCAAAGCAATATACAGATTTAATGCAATCCTTATTAAAGCCCCTCTTTCATATTTTAAGGCTCTGGAAAAATTAGTACTTCGTTTTATATGGAACCAGAAGAAACCTTGAATAGCCAAGCCATTACTCAGAAATAAAAACAAATCAGGAGGAGGAATCTCGCTACCAGACTTCAGACTATACTATAAATCTATAGTGATCAAAACAGCATGGTATTGGCCCAAAAATAGAGAGGTAGATGTATGAAACAGAATTGAGAACCAAGAGATGAACCCAGACACGTATCATCATTTGTTCTTTGATAAGCATATAAAAAATATAAATTGGGGGAAAGATTCCCTATTTAACAAATGGTGCTGGGTGAATTGGCTGGCATCTTGTAGAAGATTAAAACTGATCCACACCTTTCACCTCTAACAAGAGTTGACTCTCATTGGATAAAAGACTTAAACATAAAACTTGAAACTATAAAGATTCTTGGAGAGAATGCAGGGAAACACTTGAAGAAATTGACCTGGGAGAATGCTTTATGAGGAGGACCCCGTGGGCAATTGAAGCAATACTGAAAATACATTACTGAGATCTGATCAAATTAGAAAGCTTCTGCACTGCCAAGAACACACTAAGTGAAGCAAGCAGACAGCCCTCAGAATGGGAGAGGACATTTGCAGGTTATGTTTCTGACAAAGGCCTGATAACCAGAATCCACAGAGAACTCAAACTTATTAATAAGAAAAGAACAAGTGATCCCATTTCATTGTGGGCAAGAGACTTGAACAGAAGCTTCTCTGAAGAAGACAGGCACACGGTCCACAGACACATGAAAAAATGCTCATGATCTTTAATCATTAAAGAAATGCAAATAAAAACCACTTTGAGATATCATCTAACTCCAGTAAGAGTAGCCCACATAACAAAATCCCAAAATTACAGATGTTGGCATGGGTGTGGAGAAAAGGGAATACTTCTGCACTGCTGTGGGAATGCAAGCTAATACATTCCTTTTGGAAAGAAGTTTGGAGAACACTTAGGGATCTAAAAAGTAGACCTGTCATTTGATCCTGCAATTCCTCTACTAGGTGTATATCCAAAGACCAAAAATCACTTTGCAACAAAGATATTTGCACCAGATTGTTCACTGCAGCTCAATTCATAATTGCCAAGTCATGAAAGAAGCCCAAGTACCCATCGACCCATGAATGGATTAATAAATTGTGGTATATGTATACCATGGAATACTATGCAGCCTTGAAATGAGATGGAGATTTTTACCTCTTTTATGTTTACATGGATGGAGCTAGAACATATTCTTCTTAGTAAAGTATCTCAGGAATAGATGAATGTACTCAATACTTTTATGAAACCAATTTATAATTACTCACACTTTCTTATGAAAGATAGGTCTCAACTATAACCCAGGATGAAGGAGAGAAGTGGAGGAGTATGGGAGGGGACAGGGGAGGTTTGATAGAGGGAGGGTGTTGTGACCCCTAAGGCCCTGGTCTCCGTTGCCACATGAAGGAACCGGTGTGACACAGATTAGAAGTACAAGCTTGCAGAAGGCAGACTAACCTTAAGTGCAGGGTAGCCCCCACTGCAATGGCTATTTATTAAGGTTATACACAACAGGTGTGGAGGTCAAGGTAATGACATAGGAGGACTGCATGCGTAAGGACTGCCATGTGCTCTTTCCTCACGTGTTCTTTCCCCACACCCCCCATGAAGAAATACCAAGCATCAATGTTTAACTCATGCTTACTAGTAAGTGACCAATCTGATCTCATTCCAGAACACTGAGTTGTTGGGGACTTCCCCCGAGTCACAGAACGTCTCTAGACTTGCTAGGAGACTGTTCTGTTCTCAGCGTTTCCTTTTAATGTGATAAGAACCAGTAACTGTCCTTTGCAAGCATGGTGTCCATTCCTCTACAGGAGGGTAATTGGGGGGACACACCTATGGAGCATATTGCAAGGGTACAAGTCAAATCTATTAAGAATAGAACATTAATGTCTTAACACAATAATCAAGTAAATGAGGTGAAAGCTATGTTGATTAGTTTGATGTAAGCACTTCAAATCATATAAAAAATCAACACATTGTACCCCACAAATGCATAAATGTATTCACGATCTATGTGTATATAACTTAATAAAAAGAAAAGAAAAGAAAATGGAATTTTTAAATGGAAAGGGAATGATTTTCTTGATTTCAATTTTGGATTGCACATTGTTAATATATAGAAATGTAAATTACTATGGTATTGTTCAGAACAATCCAAGTTTGGACTGCTTATTGTTAATACATAGATATATGATTTACTTTTGAATGTTGATCTGGTATCTTTCACCCTTGATGAATTCATTTAATAGCTTTAATAGCTTTTCTTTGTGTATATTTAGATAGCCCACACACAAGATTATGTCATCTGAAAATAGAGAGTTTTTCTTCTTCTTTTCCGATCTGGAAAACTTCTATTAGTTTATCTTTCATGAGCAAAGTTTCATCACTGTTAGTTTTTCCTGAATGACATAAGAAGAATATCCCACAATGTATAGGGATTGAAGTAAAAGCTACAGTCTCTTCCATGAAGGCTGGGACAAGCCATAACTCGGGTGCCCCAATGTCTTTATAATATTGGGCAGCCCCCACTTCCCTAGGACATCTCCATGGGACAGAGGTTAGCTGATGCTCTCCCATTACCAAGATGCTACTGTGGTGCCTTGACCCATGCCTTGCTTTCTGCAGAGGAAAAAGAAATGTTCCACTTGCACACACTGGGCTATACACTGGTGCATGAGCTCCACGTCCTGCAGAGCTTCTATGAACACAGGACTCTGTTTCTCTTCACAGCCTTCCCATGCCCAGGATCCTGCCAGGGGTCTTTAGGACCTGGGCCAGGAGACAGATGTTTACTGACACCACACTCGTCTCAGAATCATCCTGGCCCCAGACCAATCCAGTCTATCAGCTTCCTCTTTCTTTGGCAGTAGGATTCTCCACTGATATTGTTCTTGGGCTGAGATGGAGAAAACTAGAAATAGATAAGCCGTACCCTCATCTTGAGAAGTCTGTCGCCCCTGACCCGAGCTGCTGTGACCCCAGGACAAAAAAAGGCAGGAAGTCAACATGGCCACAGAGCGTCGGCTTCCAATAGCTTGGGGTGTGTCTCCCCAAGAGTACACAGCTGCTGCTCCACACTCAGGGCCATAAATAACCCAACCACAAGTGTCCCTCACTTCCAATGACAGAGATGCACATTCCTGGCAGGGACACTAGGCTCTGGGAGAGACTCTGTCTCCTAGGAGATTACTGAAGAGGGTCTTTTCAGGGTCCTGAGGGCTAGGTGACTCATCACCACTGGACCCTGGGAGAAAATAAAACAAGGACCCAGAGGCCAGCTGTTAGCATCTGGAACCTGGTCACTTGAGAGCCAAAGTGGCCAGCGATGACTTCCCAGGGCCATAGCATCTGCTAGCTTATGTCAGAATAGAGCTGGTGGGGGAATTTGGTAAACAAAGATTCAACGTGTCTTTTTACCCCTTAATTTCTCATTTTACCCTTACTTTTTATTAGGTTTCCCTTGTTGTAAGGTATAGGTTGGAAGTAGGCCATGCCAACTTCAAAACAAGTTAGTGAAGTTATAATAAGTAACGTAAAATATAACAAGTTAACAAAAAAATAGATGGGCATTGTGGCAGGCACCTGTGGTCCCAGTTACCTGGGAGGTTGAGACAAGAGAATGGCTTGGGCCCAGGAGCTGGAGGTTGCTGTGAGCCATGAAGCCATGGCACTCTACCAAGGGTGTCAAAGTGAGACTTTGTCTATAAAAAAAAAAACAAAATAACGTAACAATGGAAGCAAGTTCTAAGTTTTTTTGTTATTTTTTTTAGAGACAGTCTCACTTTGTCACTTTTGGTAGAGTGCCATGGCGTCACAGCTCACAGCAACCTCCAGCTCCTGGGCTTAGGCCATTCTCTTGTCTCAGCCTCCTGAGTAACTGGGACTATAGGCGCCCACCACAATGCCCAGCTATTTTTTTGTTGCAGTTCGGCCAGGGCCGGGTTTGAACCTGCCACCGTTGGTATGTGGGGCCAATGCCCTACTCACTGAGCCACAGGCAGGCAAGTTCTAAGTTTTATAATACACAAAGAATGATCCTGTGTTTGTTTAAAATATATAAGGCATGTGGAATACTAGTCGGCCCTAAAAAAGGAAGGAAATTCTGACTCAGGCTCAGGAAATAGACGAACTTAGAGGACATGATGCTGAGTGTGAAATAAGCCAGTCACAAAAAGACAAATACGGTATGATTCTTCTTCTGTGAGGTACTTAAGACGAGTCAAATTCTTGGAGATGAAGGAGAACAGTGGTTAGCAGGGGCTGAAGGAGGAGGAGTGGGGAGTTAGTTAGGGGGACCACATCCTGGAGTCCCAGAGCCGGTGGGGATGATGGCTACACAACAATGTGAATATACTCCATGTACTGAGCTGTATGCTGAAAAGGGTTAAAATGGTAAATAAGATATGTGCATATGTTAACATTTTTTAAAAATCCTGGAAGAAAAATTATACATAAGAAAACATATTCGTATACATATATACATATACATAGTACTACAAATATTATTAATAAATAATCTCTGTTAGTGTATTTATGGGATATCTTTACTTACCTGTATTTTCAGAGGGCTTTTCTCTTTATTTGCATGTAGTATCTTTATAATAGGAACAATAATAACTTTTTCAAAGAATTGCTTTTAAAAATACTCCTTGGGCTTGGCGTCTATAGCTCAGTTTCAGGGCGCCAACCACATACACCAGGGCTAGCGAGTTCAAACCCAGCCCAGGCCTGCTAAACAACAATGACAACTACAACAAAAAATAAGTGAGCATTGTGACGGATGCCTGTAGTCTCAGCTACTTGGGAGTCTGAGGCCAGAGAATCACTTAAGCCCAAGAGTTTGAGGTTACTATGAGCTATGATGCCACGGCACTCTACCGAGGGCGACATAATGAGACTGTCTCAAAAAATGAACAAACAAAAAAATGCTTCTTGGCCAAGCATAATAGCTCACACCTGTAATTCTAGCACTTTGGGAGACCCAAGCAGGAGGATCACTTGAAGCTAGAAGTTCAAGACCACCTTGAGCAACACAGCAAGACACTCCTTCTACAAAAAAATAGAAAAAATGAGCTGGGTGTGGTGCTGCACCCTGCAGTCCCAGCTATTTAGAGGCTGGAGCAGAAGGATTGTTTGAGCCCGGGAGTGTGAGGGTGCTATGAATTAGGCTGATGCCACTGCACTCTAGCCTGGGCAACAGAGTGAGACTCTAATTAAAAACACACACACACACAAAAATAATAATAAAAGAAAAGAATCCCCACTTCTTGTGTATTTTATTCTGTCCTTTGCATAATGGCTGGGTCACAGAATTATCTGAAGGGCTGGTTCACTGCCCTCTCTCACCACCCAGGGCTACCAGAGTGGGTGACTCTAAAGAGAACCAGGAGATTGTTACCTCAAACTTTCTTGTCCTACTCTGAACCATCCAGAGGCTTTCTAGCTCCAGGATGTCTCCCCAGCCCCACCTCCACCCTCCTTAACTCTTTAACTTACAAATCATTAAGTCTAAATGGAAAAATGTAGTGTTTTTTGAAGTTAGGTTAGGCCAAGAGTTCTCAGATGTGCCAGCGAAAGCGAGACCACACACAATTATTAAATTTTATTTCACCAAAATTTAAACTTCTATGCTTCAAAAAACACTGTTAAAAAATAAAAATAATAAGGCACAGGTTGTGAAGACAATATTTACAAGCCATGTATTTGACAAAGAATTCGTATCTAGAATGTATATAAAAAAAACTCAAAGCTCTATAGTAAGAAAACAAACAGCCCAAGTAGAGGACTGCCAAGAACCAGACAACCTCTGAGCAAGATGATTTGCAGCTGTGGGGCAGACCCTCAGGCAATTTGTCTGCAGGTGTTCATTGCAGAGAAAGAGCCCGAGCCCAGGGAGATCCTTTGGCACATAGTCATTGTCTGATACTCCAGTCGCCTATCTTTTACCGTCTCAATAAAAGGCAGAGGTTGCTCGGGGCTACCCTGCAATCAAGGTTAGCCTGCCTCTTGCAAGCTTGT
Organism: Arctocebus calabarensis; assembly: GCA_963573935.1. Taxonomy (NCBI): domain Eukaryota; kingdom Metazoa; phylum Chordata; class Mammalia; order Primates; family Lorisidae; genus Arctocebus; species Arctocebus calabarensis. Next base: position 27,286 of record CAUYON010059820.1, on the reverse strand, counting down.
ACTTCTAACCCGTGTCACGCCTGGTTCCTTCCTGTGGCCATGGAGACCAGGGACATAGGGGCTGCAAGGAGCCCAATTTTTAAAAAATGGGAAAAGGATGTAAATGGATATTTCACCAAAGAAAAAATATAGATGGAAAATTACCACATGAAGAGATAGTGAACATTAGAGAAATGAAAACAAAACCCATAATCCTATAATAATATCCTATTATACATCTATTAGAATGAAAATAAAAAAAACTGACAGCACCAAATGCTGGTGTGGGTGTGGAACGAGGAGCTCTCATTCATGACTGGAGTAATGCAAAAAGGCGTGGCCACCGTGGAAACAGTTTCACAATTTATTACAAAGCAAAATATAGTCTTAATATATGTGCCAGCAATTGTACTTTTAGAAGTACAATGTCTTCAAAATTCAAATACCTGTTTTTTTAAAACTCCACATATTCACAGAGAAGCATGCATACGAATGTTTATAGTGGCATTATTCATAATCATCAATTATCAGAATCAACACAAATATTAATGGCTAGGGAATAGATAACTGATCACATAACTGGCACATCTGTACGATGGAATAGCAATCAGCAATGGAAAGGAAGACAGAAGCATGAACGAATCACAAAACCATTCTACTAAGTGGAAGAACCCAGACCCCAAATCTCTGCTTATATCACATTTTGGAAAAGGTGATACAATGAGAATGAAGAACTGACTTGAGGCTGCATAGATTTATGGTTGGGAGTGTTGATTACAAACGGATTTTTGCTAAAGGTAGCATTTTGGGGTAAGAGAACTGTACTGTGATTTGACTATGGTGATGGATTCTCAAGTTTAATCATTCATCAATACCCACAGAAATGTACACAGAAAGAGTGGATTTTACTATATACAAATTGATTGTAAGAGGGACTTTACCCAACAAATGCAACCAGTGTAACATGGTTTCTTGTACCATCAATGAATCCCCAACAATAAAAAAAAAGAAAGAAAGAAAAAATAAGGCTTTCGGTAACTTGCAATAAATTTGGAGTGTAGGTCCAAGTGAGAAAAAGCAGGAAAAGATGTTAGAAAAGGCAGTGGTTCCCAGGTTGCAGCATGTCATGGTGGAGCTGGACACTGTCTCTGAGCAGTAGGAAGAAAGGTTTTACAGTATGAATGAGAAAATATGAGAAGATTAATCCTTTTAAGAAAGCACGCTGGAGACATGGAGAGCAGGCCAAAGAGAGATGAGACCACGACTCCCTCTTAAACATTTTTTAAATCCAATGCTATCTACTTTACCTAACTGTTGCTTCCCCAGACACTATCTTATGCTTGTGTTCACCCATTTTTTATACTTTGTATTAATATTAACATGTATTCTAGAATGGTTATCAGTATTATCTGACTTTTGGGCTTAACAGTTGGGATAGAAGGTATGAATGATCTTCAAACCAACTTTTAAAGTAGGTGGCATTTTCTCTATTCAAGCAAAAAGGGCACTCAGTCTCAGAAAGTTTAAGGACTTTGCACACTGATTAAAGACTCAGGTCCTTCTCACTTCTGCACCTTAACACTTCCACTATCTCACACTGGTTCCATGAGGCAGCTATTTCCTGTGCAGAAGCTCAGACATAGAAAGAGGGCAAAGTAGTCATGGTCTCACATTTAATTATTGTTTGTTGTAACTGGAGGAATTTAAAGTCATGGAGCCACTGCTCCTAACTCATCACTCAGACCTGGTTCTGCACATTTAGCACAGTTATAGCAATCTCTTGTCACCAGCTCTGACGCCTTAAAAGGTACACAGGGCTCAATGAGTTCATTCATATTTATAAAGGGCTTAAGATATGTGTCAGTGAAGGCACCATACAATGAAGCAAAAACTGACTATGTAGATGTCTTTAATCTTACACATTAATGCATCCTAGGCAAAGTGCTACATGCCTCGTTGCAGAATATTGCTAGTCATCACCTTTGGAGTACTCCTCTTGGGAAGTTTTGCACCAATGATACTGTTTAGTCAGCCCTTCAAAGTTAATCTGGAATTCTTTCTGGAATGGCCATCAGAGCTGTCAACATATTACCCTTGATGTCCTGAATGTTAACAAAATATCTTTCTTTCAATATTTCCTTTCTCTCTGAGTAAGGAAAAAAAAATCATTGAGGGCCAGATCAGGTGAGTAGGGATGGTGTTCCAAAACAGTTATTTGTTTACTGGCTAAAAACTCCCTCACATTGTCATGATGTAAGAGCCATGAGTTGTTGGTGGAAAGTTTGGGTCATTTTCATCTAACTCTTTCAAGTAGCCTTTTTAGCATTTCCAAAGAGTAAACTCGGTTAACTGTTTGTCTAGTTAATGCAAATTCATAATGAACAATCTCTCTGACATCAAAAAAAAAGTTAGTAACATCAGTTTGACTCTTAATTTGGATTGCTGGAAAATCTGTGGTTGTGGAGAATTGGCTGGCTTCTATTGTGCACTTTGGCACATTGTTTCAGGAACATATTGGTACACTCATGTTTCATCATGAGAGATAACATGGCCCAAAACATCATCTTCAAAACATCAACCTCTCCAAAAGGTCTTGCCAAACTTCGACTATCCTTAGCTTTTGTTCATCGGTGAGTTCCTTCAGGACCATTTTTGTACCCACCTTTCTCATGCCAAGATTTTCAGTTAAGATTTTCCTATTTCTCTATTTCAGTGTTTACTTGGTCTGCCATGCTTCTCATAGTCAACCAACAATTTTTGTGTAAAATTTGAATTTTTGCGATGTTTTCATCAATTCTGCCCATTACTGGCCACCTTGACCATCAAAAACATTTTCTCTCCCTTCAGAAAAACATTTATTACATTTGTACACTACCATTTTCTTCACAGCATTATCCCCATAAACTCAGATTAACATATCCCTGATTTCACTTCCACTCTTGCCAAGTTTAATAAGAAATTTAATGTTTGTTCATTGCTCTTATTCAAGTTCCAACATTCTTGCAATGGCACACAAGACACACAACGATGGTGAACGTCACTTATCAAGACACCGCCACACATCAATTGGAACACAGCTATGAGAGACTGATATACCAAGGTTATGAAACCTTACTGAGTTATTTATACAGTGCTGTGAACATAAGCATGTGGTGGCAAGTTTGAGAACTTATCTTGTATGTAAAGAGAACTCTGATTCGTTAGTAATCACGAAAGTGCAAATTTAAATAGAGATGAGATACTACTCAATGGCAAATATTAGAAAGGATGCGGGCATATAGGGCTCCTGTGCTCCTCTGGTGGGAGTGTGATGTGCACACCTCCCGGACCTCAGTGGGGCTACACTTGGTGAATTTACTCATATGTACATGTCGGCCCCATGATCCATTCATTTTGTTCCAGAGGGTAAATCACACAGAAGCCCCCACACCCACCCCTGAGAGTATGACTCACAGCCTTCTGTGAGGATGGGGAATTGGAGTCTGCCTGTGCTCTCAGGGCAGCCAAGGAAGAGGGAGGAGAAGGAGCAGGTATCAGTGCACCCCAGCATTGCCACATGGCCCTGATGGGTGTGTGTGTTCCAGAGCCTATTCTCCAGTATTGCTGTCGGACATCACCGATTTGGGAACAGCTTGAATGAGGGGGATACCACAGAATGAGGGGCACATTCGGATTAGTATAATGAAACTATTTGCAAGCATAGCATGACCACAGCAGTCTAAAAGCTAAAGATAATTAACCCAGAGAAGAAATTTTAAAGCAGACACATTACCATAAGAAAAGATAAATCAGGCTTATTATTTGTGTCTCTGAGGCCACTACCCTCTGAGGTATGGAGAGGTACAGTTTAGCTCAGTATCAAAGTGTGTTACCTAAAATTAGCCATATCAAATGGGGAAAAAAACCCAGCATATCTGAGCAGGTTGCCAGAAGCAAGTTATGAGATGTGAGTAGACCCCTAGACATTGTGTCACTACAGTTATGTTCTAGCAGCAGCAGTTTCTGCATGGAATGAATGTTATGCTTTGACGCAAAATGGTGCCAGGTGCTTTACATATAATGGTCTTAGTCTGGCAGTTACTATACCTGCAAAATCCAATTTGCAAATGAATAAGCACAAGTCAGAAAATGCCTTTGCAAAGCAAGGATTTGACATCACTCCTCTGACCACAAAGTCCACCTTCTTTCTGTTACATAAGACCTGTCCAGACGGGTTTAACTTCAGCATCCCAAAGGCTAAGAGCAAATGGCCCTCCAGGATCTCATGTAGGGAAATGGGTCATAGGCACCATTCCAGGAGAACCAGCTAGAATTCCAATGACTCTGACTGGCTCACACTAGACTAGATCATCAGCAGAGACAGGTGTGAGATACTCTTCACCCCTTCCCACCCGTGGTACAGACATAGCAGGCATAGGCAGAATGGAGGACCAGGTGGCACTGGCTCTCTGGGAGACAGGGGCCAACCTACCTTCCTGAATCTCTTGGATAGAAGGAGGCAAGAGGCACGAGTCGCAATGTACTGCTGACAAAAGATAGATAATGTGATGAGCTCTGTGTCACCAAAGGACTTGGGAAGGGAGCCAGGCCACCAAAAAGCTCCAAAACAAATACTTGTAGAGAGGGCCAGGGAGGAGCCAAGCTAGGTTAAAGAAAGGGCCAGGCATCATGCCTGTGGAACAGTACTTCCACAGGAATTGATCCCAGGGCAGTTTTTTACATCATGACAACAAATGGGCAGAGCCTCAATAGCAAACAAGGGGGTAAGGAGTGCTCAAAGCAAACAGCTAAAGGGCCTGGCAGGAACAAATGACTGCAAAACATTCCTGAAATGTAGTTGCTGAGTATGATTTATAAATTATATATAAAAATAAGGGCTGGATTTTGTCCTCCCAAAAGATGGTAATGTCTGAACCCCAGTGCCTATAAACATGACTTTATTTGGAAATAGAGTTTTTGCAGATGATCAAGTCAAAATGAGGTCCATAGGTTGGGCCTTAATCCAATGTGACTGTGTCCTTATAAAAAAAAGAATTTAAAAAAAAAAAAAAAGAAGAATTTTGAAAGCAGAGACAGAGACAAGAAAAATGCTGTATAAAGGTTTGAGTTACGTGGCCACTAGACAAGAAATGAGCAAAGATTGCAGCGAAGCACAGAAGCAAGAACAGAGGCACGGAGCAGATTCTCCCTCACAGCCCTCAGAAGGAAGGCCAACACACTGATTTCAGACTTACAGCCTCCAGAACTGTGACAGAATAAATAAATTTGTTTGAGCTACCCAGTATGTGGTATAGTTACTTTGGTACTTTGTTAAGGCAGCCCCAGAATCTAATCCAAGAATATGTTGAAATATTGAGATACAATACATGTATACGGTACACTCTACACTTAACACTTAAGGAAAACAGCACACAAATCAGCATCTCATGCTCATGCACTGCACAGATGAACAGGAAGATTTTATCCTCCTGGAACGCTACTGATCCCTTCTGGCACAACAATGTCTCTTCCATAGAACCCTGAGGGAAGGGTCCATTCATAACCATAGGAGGCTGCCTTACACCGCAGTGTATGGCTCGCAGGTTTGAAACCAGAGAAACCTGGCCTCAATTTTGCCTTTGCCACACACTGTTTAGATAACTCTGGGCAGAGTCCTATCCTATGCCTTAGTCTGCTCATCTTAAAATGAGACTAATGACAACCACCCAATAGAATTCTTCTAAGGAGCACTAAACCATGCAAACACCCTCAATAATAATGATTGGGATCCGTAGAGAGCTGCTACTCTTGCATGGCCTTCAAATTCTCTTGGAATTTCTCAAATGATTCTAGTACAAAGTTCCACAAACCTTTTTGTAAAGGATCAGACTTTATAGACCATACAGTCTTTATTATAACTCCTCAACTCTGCCAAGGGAGTGCAAATGTAGCCATTGGCAAGATATAAATAAATGGGTATGACTATGTCCCTATGAAACTATATTTTTAAAAAAATAGTGAACTGGATTTAGCCATGGGCCAAAGATTGCTGGTCCCTGAGTTAGAAAACATATGTACTATTAAACACGTTTGGCTATAGAACATTAAATTCAATCAAGAATATAAACTATGAATAATTTATTTAACTTTTTAGCAAGACCCATGTTGATACTTTTGTGTGTTCACTTTCCAGTGCTTTCATTGTAGAATGGGATGCTGAGCAGTTTTAAAACATTATTTGGAGAAATTACAGAAATACTCAAAATGCAGCAAAGAATGCACCTCAATTTAAAAAGTAAAATAGATCTAAATGACAAGCAAACTGTTTTAAACATTCAGGTTTATGTTAACACAAATAATCTAGGATTAGAAAATCCCCACCTCTATATTTATCCTGATAGGTAAGTATCAGATCATTTTGGTCAGGGGATATTCTGTTCAACAAACTGAAGCAGCGTTGCAAGTGAAAAATGTTTGAAGGAACTCAGCACAAACCCTATTTGTGCCAAAGTCAACTACACATTAGAAAGAAGCACAATCAATTTTTCTGTTTAGTTTTCCTCCTGTATTGGGTACATCGATCTTTCAGAACTATTTATTACTTGGAGTTTCAGACTGTATTAAAGTGTTGGCTATTTTCATTAGTTTAAAGAAACATTTCACATATTTCTAATAGAGTAAAACAAAAGATTAATGATGGAACATAATAGGAGGAAGATTATTTAGAATATTTTTTTAATTCATACTCTAACAAATATAATGAGATATGATGGAATGGGAGAACAGAAACAAGCAGAAATGATGGAAATAACTTCCATAGTCAGCTGAAGTACAATCCTTTCCCTCTGATAACCACAGTGTGTAAATACTCAGGAATTTAAAAGTAGACCTGCCATTTGATCCTGCAATTTCTCCACTAGGTGTATATCCAAAAGACCAAAAATCACTTTATAACAAAGGTATTTGCACCAGATTGTTCACTGCTGCTCAATTCATAATAGCCAAGTTATGGAAGAAGCCCAAGTCCCCATCTACCCATGAATGGATTCATAAATTGTGGTATATGTGTACCATGGAATATTATGCAGCCTTAAAAAAGATGGAGACTTTACCTCTTTAACATTTACATGGATGGAGCTGGAACATATCCTACTTAGTAAAGTATCTCAAGAATGGAAGAAAAAATATCCAATGTACTTAGTACTATTATGAAACCAGTTTACTATTTTACTAATATTTTACTATTATGAAACAACTCACACTTTCATATGAAGAATAGATCACAACTATGGCTCAGGATGAAGAAAGGAGATGGGGGACAGAAGGGGAGGGGGAGATCTGATCAAGGGAGGGTGAATGATGGTGCATAATGCAAGGGTACATGTCGGATCTATTAAGTATAGAGTATAAATGTCTTAACACAATAATTAAGTAAATGAGATGAGGTATACATTAACCAGTGTGATATAAACACTCCTAATTCTGTATGAAATCAGTACATTGTACCCCATAAATGCATTAATGTATACATGATCTATGTGTTTATGATTTAATAAAAAAAAAATAAAATGCTAACAAACCAAAACAAAAAAAGACAATGATAATGGAACCGAAACATATTCTTTTTAGTAAAGTATCTCAAGAATGGGGGGGAAAGTATCCAATGTACTCAATACTATTATGAAACAAATATCGAATCACCTACATATTTATATGAATGATAAAATACAACTATAGTCCAGAAAGGGTGGAAGTGGGGGAGGGTGGGAGGAGGGAGGGTGTTTGGTGGAACCTCACCTATTGTGCACAATGCAATGGTACATTTCAAAACTATTAAGAGTAGAGTACAAATGTCTTATCACAACAAATAAGTGAGGTGATGGTTATATTAATCAGTTTTATGTAAGCTTTCCACATTGTATATCAAATCTGCACATTGTACCCCATAATATACCATTATGATTTAATAAAAAAAATAAAGACAATGACAAGCTTAGGACTTTGGACTGTGCTACTTTCTAGCATGTGACTAGGTTCTCACTTTCCTCACGAATAGGTTAAGGGGAAGAAGAATATCTGCTCAGATGTAGTCTAGCTGGATTACTTCTAACTGCCACTTAATTGAACTGCAGTGATAGCTGCTTAAGTTTCTATTGACCTCCCGACTTTTCTCAGTCATTCTCATAGCCCCACTGCTGGACTTTCAGTTCATGTACTGGCTGTCCCAGGCTATAATAACAAAATGCCACAACCTGGGTGGCCTGAAGAGCAGCAATCATTTTCTCACAGTTCTGGGTCTTGGAAGTCCAAGACCAGGGTACCAGCACAGTCAGGTTCAGGTGCGGGCTCTCCTTCCAGCTTGTAGAGACCCACCTTCATCCTATGTCCTCACATGGCATTTCCTCCATGGTCATGTGAAGAGAGAGGAGAAACAGTGAGCTTTTTTTATAAGGACATTAATCCTGTCAGATCAGGGTTCCACTTTCATGACTTCATTTAACCTATGTTACTTCCTTAGTGGAACCATCTCCAAATACGTTGAACCTTGAACAACTTGGGTTTGAAGGCCTACTTGCACACAGATTTTCTCCCACCTTTGCCGTCTCTGACAGTGAGACCGGCCCCTCCTCTGTCTCCTGCTCCCCAGCCTACTCAATGTGGAGACGATGAGCTTGAAGACTTTTATGATGATCCACTTCCGCTTAATGAATAGTGAAGATAGTTTCTCTTCCTTATGATTTTATGCCTAACATTTTCTCATCTTTAGTTTACCTTAAGAATACATTGCATAATACATATAATATACAAAATATGTGTCATCAATTGCTTATGTTATCAGTAAGGTTTTCAGTCAACAGTAGGCTACAAGTAGTTAAGTTTTGAGGACTGAAAGTTATATGTGAACTTTTGATTTGCATGGGGTGGAGGGGAGAAGATGTTACTGCCTCTAACCCCAAGGTTATTCAAAGATCAACTGAACAGCTGTGCTAGGGGTTAAGGCTTCAAGATACAAATTTGGAGGAATTAAACGTTCAGTCCATAATAGTCCATGAAGGTGTTAATGGTGTCTTGTCTACTTTTGTTTGCCATTTCATCCCCAGTGCCTAGAAGATATCATGGCACTAGGAAATTATGAAGCATGCTGAATACATAAATTAAGCAATAATTTCTTTAGATGACATGAAAATTATGTAATTCTGACATTTGTCTGGTCTGTTAAACCTGACATAGAACTAAATCCAAGAAATATCTTTCATGTTAAAAACAATTCTGAATTTAAGGCAAAAGTCTTACTGACAGAATAGCGACTTTATATAATACCTCCATGATTTGTTATGGACTAAGATATTATGTTATCTTCAATGGGAGAAGAAATTTTTCAGCCTTAGTCAAATATAACCTTTTGATCTATGCTTGAGATACACACAGTCTGTTCCAGTGACACCAGAACATATTGTGATATAAAAAAGTTTCCCAAGTTTCATGAGGCAGGCAAGTCTTCTGCTTGCCTATATTTCTGCAAATACTATTGCAATGACTACCTACTACCTATTACTATAGTTTATAGACAGTAATTGGGAGCAGGAAGAATTTTTACAATATCAGTAATTTTCAGGTATAAAATGAAAACCAATAACCATTTCTAAAAAATGGAACCAAATTGAGAAAAAACTGGTTTAGTTTTAACTTATCCGTGGAAACACTTTGTAACTTTGTGCAAAATGGTTCATCTTTCCAGCTAGCTCCAATATTTTATAAGTGTGTTCTGTCAATCTATAATTTGTATATGAATAGGTCAGATATCAGATTTATTCTTCACAGAATGCTCCGAATAGTGACATAATTCCATTCCAAAGAACAAAGCCCTTAAGAGAATGAGAAATTACTAAAAGTCACACTCTTAAGATAAGTGAAAATCAGATTGCAATAATGAAACTCTTATGTCCTCACTCTGATCAATCCACCCAGTAAAATCAATAGTCAATGTACTAGCAAAGACACTGAGAAGTCAAAAAAAAGACCAGTGTGATCACTTGACCATTGTTCTCTGCTTAAAGGGTGAGTTCATCTAAGAGTGCGAAGAACAAAGCAAGAAGTGTCAAGGGAGTTGGAGAAGTTTGTTTTTTCATGACCTAAGTAATTACTGTACCCTGAGGTGCTGAAATTTCATCAGAAGCTATATTTATAGGATTTCCCTCTAGAGTAACAGAAGCCAATACTAGAAAAAGAAAACAGATTCCCATCCTATTTCAACATATTCAAATTCTGAATTATTTTCAGCAAATTAGAACTATTCTAGGTACAACATTCTTTTGTGGTCAGTCAGATGCTCATGCAATTTCTATCATTACATGGTGGACAGAAATTTTCCTGGAAGTCTCTGCATCATATGTCCAGATATATTTATACCCAGGAGGCAATGACCTAAAAACAAGAACTATGTGTACTGATTACAACAGTGGATTTGCTCACTAGAAATAAACAAAGCTATCAAATGCTTAAAGAAATGAAACTGAAAATATTGTGCCAAGCAAACGGTGCTAGCTGCTTCATACATGTTATCCAATTTAAAACTCACGATAATCCAGTGAAGTAAAGACCTTATTTTCATTTGATATGAGAAGAAGCAGAGGGTCAGAGGATATCCTGTTAACTTAGATGGCATTTTAAATATTTACCCAACTGCAAATGTGTGCCTTTGGCTTTCTAGAGATGTAGATGAGATCAACTCAATTGCACTACTTGGGCTTTCCATGGTGGCTGCACCATTCTACATTCCAACCAACCATGTATAAGATGTTATAAAGGTAACTCTGTAAAGTAAATAACAGCAGGTGGATTCCAAAAGGAGGTCAAAACCAAAGGAATGATCAATAGAGTGATAATTTTTCTCCTAGATATTTTTCCTCTTTTGTGTCCCAACCTTAAATTAAGCTGAGTTCAGCACAGTGTAATAGGTACAGTTAGTAAAAATTCCAAAAGGAGAACATATTTCTAGTCCTAGGACTGAGATTAAAAAAAAATACTGAAAGTTGAAAAGTGTGAGGTGAATTCTTACTTTATTTTCATTTGTTTTCGACAGCCAGTTGTAGATCTGCACTGTGTCAGTGGTGTCAACCTTAAAATCACATAAATCTCCAATAAAAAGTCCATGTCTCTAAACAGAGGAACAGGGGGGAAAAGGTCCCTAGTATGCAAACAGTTGTGAGGTATCCTCATTTTTTTCTCCTTTTTCTCTATCCACTCAAGTATGAGCCTAACTGGGCAGAACTGAGAAATAAAGTTAAAAACTTTATTTAATTAAAGTTAAATAAAACTTTAAAAAGCAATTAAACTTAAAAAAAAAAACTAATCTTTCTGGATTCCTTCAGAGGAACTGGGACAAGGGGCCTATGGGAACCAGAGGTGTACAGGAAACTCCTGAGAGAGCTTGAAGATAGAAACCCTAATTCTGTGCATGAAGCAATACAAGTACAGGCTCACCCTCAAGGCCTATATATGCAAAGAAGCTGAGCAAAGACTTTGGAACTTAACTATGGTAAAAACTACTATCCACACTTTAGAGCAAATGAATGAAGCATAAGAGTGACAAACCCAAACTATGCCAAGAAGACTGATGTCTGAACTAACATTCGCACCACCACTCACAGAAGCTGAAACAGAACTGGAAGCCTGGACATTATTAGGTTGATTTCTTTCTCTAACAAAAAACATAAACATTCTCCAGAGAAACGTAACAGGACCAGAGTGTCATAACAATTCCACTTGGTAAGAGTGCAATTCAAAATTCCTTAATGTGCCAAATCCAGGAAAATCTGGTCTAGTCACAAAGAAAAGAAAAATCAATAGATTTTTCTCCAAGATGACCCAAAAGTTGGAACTATCAGTCATTATAATCATAATTCATAAGATTTAAGGTGAATACTCTAGAAACAAATAACAAAATAACAAAATTTCAGTATAGAATAGAAACTACAGTTAAAAGAACCAAGTGAAAATGGTAGAAATTAAAACTCAGTATCTAAAGTAAAATTTTAACTGAATGGACTCAATTGCAGAATGATGAGAACAAATAAAGGAGCCAATAAAAGAAGATAGAGTTACATAAATTCCCATTAAGTACACAGAGGAATGAGATTAAAACCGATCTTTTGGGACCCATGGGAAAATATCAAAATATACAGCATTCATATTACTGGAATCTCTGAAGAAGAGAACAAAGATACTAAGGCAGAATAATTAATACAAGAATTAATGACTAAAATCTTTATAAACATGATGAAAGACATATTGCACAGGTTCAATATGCTCAAAAAACTCCAAGAAAACTATGCTCATTCTAGACACACCATGATAAAACTGCTAGAAATCAAATATAATGAAAATTTAGTGAAAGCAGTCAGAGAGGAAAAAAGTACTACATGTAGGGTAACAACAATTCAGATGGCCGCAGATTTTATATCAGAAGTCATGGGGGCCAAAAGACACTGGAATGATATCTTTCAAATACTGAAAGAAAGTAGGCGCTAACACAGAATTCTACATCTGATGAAAATATCTTGTAGGAATGAAAGAGAAATAAGGACATTCTTTGATGATGAAAACTAAGAGAATTTGTCACCAGATCTGTTCAAAAGAAATTCTAGAGGAAGTCCTTCATACAGAATGAAAATGATACTGGAGGGAAATTTTTAATTTCAGGACTTGAAGAAGATAAGCACAAATAACCTCTCAAATATAAGAAGCTATTTTTTATTTTCTTGTGCTATAAAAAATGTGTATAATCATTGACAGCAAAAATCATAACATTGTTATGTGACAACTCTAACAAAATGAGGAGGGTAAAGGAAATTATATGGTTTTAAGACTCCTATATTTTACTTTAAATGGTAAAATATTAACTCTAAGTAGACAGCGAGAAGTTATATATGTATTATATCTTTGGGGCAACCACTTAAAAAAGATCAGACAGAGATAACTCCCAAATCAACAGATTTCGTATGTCTTCTGTTAAGACATACTAAAAATATTTAAATAATCTAAACAAAATTATGAAAAGAGAAACAGGAAAAACAACAATAACAACAAAAGAAGAGAAGACACTTAGAAAAATAACATGATAAATCTAAAGCTCAGTGATTAACTGTAAATTATAGAAACATACCAATTATAAAACAGAGATTATAAGACCCAATTTAATGTTGTCTCCAAGAAACTAATTGTATAAAAGGTAACTGTGAGGTGGTGAATACTAATGTTAGCTTTATTTCACAATGTATATGTATATCAAAACATTACCTTGCACACTTTGATTATAAGCAATTTTTATTTGCCAATTATGCCTCAAGAAAGCTGGAAATGGGACTGATTTTTAAGGCAGTGATGATATAAATAACAGTAATCATAAGAAAAATGGAATTCACAGCCTAAGATTACTCATGAGAAAAACATCAGCCAAATTCAAATGAGGGGACATTCTACAAAATACCCAATGAGTATTCCTCAAATTGTCAATATTTTTTAGAAGGAAAGAGTGAGAAATTGTCTCTTATCAGAGTACTCTAAAGAGAAATGGTGACAAAATGCAACATAGTATCTTGAACTAGATTCTAGAACAAAAATAAGAAAAGGGATACTGTTGTCAAACTGGTGAACTATTAATAATCAACTTTTCTGTGGCTTGAAAATTATTCCAAAGTAAAATCTTTAGTGAAAAAAAAAATTGAAAGCTAAACAGATTATATTAATTTTAGGAAATATTCACTTTACAATAAGGAAAATTACCAGGGACGAATATAAACATAATAATAAAGGATGAATTTACCAAGAAGATATAATAATCCTTAATGCAAATGAACCTCACAACAGCCTCCAAATATATGAAGTAAAAACTAATAAAACTGAAGAGATAAATAGATAAATCACAGTTAAAGTTGGAGACTTTGCCACCCTGCTCTCATTTACCAATAGAGAGAAGAGACTTAAAATCAACAATGATATAAAAGACTTATGAATACTATTCACAAACTTGACCTAATTGCTATTTATGGGACAATTTATTTCATAACAGCAGAATACACATTCCAAGGGCACATGGAAACTTCACTATGATAGAATGTATTCAATTCCACAAAACAAATATTAACAGGTATAAAAGATTTGAAATTCAAATACTAAGAGGTATACACTAAGTGTGTACACTAACAAAAAATAGAATAAGCCTAGAAATGAAAAACAAAATGACAACTGTTAAAATTCCCAAATATTTAGAAGTTAAATGACACATTTCTAAATAATGCAAGAGTCAAAACAGACATCTCCAAGGAAATTTAAAAAGATTTTAAATTAAATGAAATTGAAAGTACAACATATAATTATCTGCTATATTCTACTAAAGCACTGCTTAGAGAAAAATGTATAGTATTAAACATTTATATTAGAAAAGAAGAAAGGTCTCAAATTAGTGACTAAAGCTTTTGCCTTAAGAATCTAGAAAAGTGAAAGCAAAATAATCCCAAACAGAAGAGAAATAAGAAAATAATAAAATAAGAATAATAATCAATGAAATTAAAAACAGTGAAACAATAGAGAAAAATTAACGGAATAAAAGCTGTTTTTTGAAAAGATCAATAAAATACTTTGTCCATCAAGATTGACAAATAAAGATGACACAAAGTGCTCATATTAGAAATGAAAAAGTTTATGTCACTCAGACCATACAAGGAAAAGCTAATAATAAAATATTAGGTGTTGGATAGAGCATACGGTTAAAAGTACAAGGCACTAGGACAGATCTGGGAAAAAGACAAGCATCACTATTGGCCTTGATTACTACAAACAAAACTCACTAGACATAGCATGCTGCTTAAGTCATATTTAGCAGTGATTTTAAAAAGGCAAAACAGAAGTACGGTAAACAAAATGGGTGAAGAGTTAAATCATGTCATTAAAGAAAAACGCCTTGTTTTTTAACCTTGACTCTCTCTTTTTGAAGCTTTCCACTGTGCTGTATTTTCTCCTGCCTGAGACGGCAATAAAAGTCTGTGAGGATCATTGAGAGTGGGCTGCACCCTTGTCTTTTTATGCAGAGGGGTTGCTGGTGTTGGCCTCCCTAGGACCCCCAGTTCAAGGTAATATGGACAGAGTAGGTGTTATTAATTGTGCATCAAGTCACACCAACAATTAGGATCAAGTCTTTGCGTATACTTCACAATTTAGATAAAATAGGCTAATTCCTTAACAAACACAAACTACCAAAACCCAGTAAGAAAAAATGACCTGCATACTCTTGTATTATATTTATTAAATTAATTAAATTTTTTAGAAAATCTTCCAGTCTATGTTAAAAATTCTCAGGACTTCACAAAAATTTTAAAAAATAGACTAACCTAGCTTATCCTTTCAGGATACAAGATCAATATAAATAAAGTTAATTTTATTTCTATTTTTTGAGGAGGGATAAAATATTTATTTCCTTCAGCCCTAAAGAAAATCCTTTAAGATAGTTAGCCTCTATAAAATGAGTGCATGTCAATTATAACCTTAGGACTGTAGCCCTAAATAAACTCTTAAGTCAATTCCAAGTTTATTCGACAGGTGCAAATCAACGTGAAATCCACCCTGAGAAGATCACAACATTGACTGTTTCCTATATTCCCCTTTTTTTATTGTTTCGGGTTAATTTGAGGGTACAATGAATTAGGTCACAATGTTTGCATTTGTCAGTCCTTCTTATAATTGTGTCTTGCCCCCAAGAGGTATTCTGTACACATTAATATTGTTTCTATCTCAAGTGGGAGCACACCCATCTTTGCCCTTCTCCCCTCTTTCCACTCTCTCTTTCCCCTGCCCCCCATCTTGAATTTATTTGTGTATACATACAACAATTTATTTGTGTATATATACAAACATCTACTGGCTTCATATTAGTACTGAGTACATTGGATTCTTGCTTCTCCATTCCTGTGATCAATTTTATTTCTATATACTAACAATGATTAATCTGTAAATGAAATTAAGAAAACAATTCAATTTATAATAGCAACCAAGAGAAGAAGAAAATTGGGAATATATCTAACACTGTACACTGAAAACCACAAAATACTGATGAAAGAAATTAAATAAATAAATAGAAAGACATCCCATGTTCATGAAAGACTCAATATTGTTAAAGTTGAAAATTTCCCCTAACTTGGTCTAGAGATTTAATCCAGTTCCTGTCAAAGTCCCAGAAGGCTCATCTGTAGCAATCATAAGTTGGTCCAAATGTGTGCAAAAATACACAGGCTCTGCAAGTCCAGAAGCCAATTGTTTCTTTGAAGGGAAAGGCCCCTTCTCTCTCCTGTCTCAGTGCCATCAACATACACATGAATCACCATGTCTGTGAGATGAGCATGGTACCCCCAACCAGCAAGTCCTCCTTACAGGTGGGGAGGAGGCAGACAAGCAAAAGACCAGATGGGGGAGTAGACCAGGTGGTCCTACTAGAAAGCTCTCCTGGATCCCATTTCTGGGCTTTCTCTTGCATCCTATGGCCCAAAATTGAGTTCCAGGTCGTTTCCAACAGCAAAGAGAACTCAGGAGGTAACACAGAAGAATTCTAGGCAGGAGAAGCTGTGAATGGCAGTGTGTGTCAGGATAAGTTGCCTGGACTAATACCCAGGTGCTTTTGACCCCTGAAGGATCTTTCTGTTAACTTAGGAAGAGTAGAGTTCTAGTCACTAGCACCCTCCCTCCCCAGTATTCACAAAATGACCAAGATCCTCATTAGCATCGTTCAAATATGAATGTGTCTATGCAGTCTCCCACTTGAGGAAAACGTTTTGGTTTCTTGATAGTGCTGTGATACCATCAAGTAGGCATTCATCTCACCAAGAGAAGCTAATATTTTCAACTTGAACATGCACAGAGAAATGCAGGGAGACCACTTTAGAACCTCACTGAGAACTTCCCCATCACAACATGGCCCTCCAATCAGCCCTCCCTGAGGGCCATGCAGAGTGAATATGTGGCAGGTGCACCACATTTGCATAAGCTCTGGGCCTGAGCAGCCCCAGAGAGTGGACAGCTTGCAGCCAAAGCTCTGCCTTTCCCATGTCACCTGGAACCATCCCCCAGAAATGTTGCCCCCTTCCTACCTTGAAAAGACAGGGATGTCCAAGGTAGAAAACAAGCCAGGAGGGGGAGGTACATACTTTAAAGACCAGAGAGACAGACGCCAAAATGAGGTCTAGATCCACCAACCACATGATTTGGGAAGAACCTTAGCTTCCTTAGCCGCAATACCAGTACACAGAACCTTCCTGGGTTGTGGCCGAGTTATAGTCCTCTCTATATAAAATAATATTTTAATTCTTTTTAATTTGGTATACATGAGCATACATGCACAGTTGTATGATTGCATTTTTATATTTATTCATCAGTCACTTTTAAAACAATGATACTTCTACAAATTATTGCATCTTCTTATCCATCATCTCCAGATGTTTTCTTTTGTTTGGTTTCTAATGCTTATTCTGAAATTGTTACTATAACTGACCTCTTTTTGTTGATTTTCAGAGGATCATTTAAAAAAAAAAAAAGGACAATCTAGGAAAATTGTATGTATCCCAAACTAAGATGCTCTGTTATTTCCAAATCTGTTATTTGTAAATGTGGTTTTTTTTCTCTCTATACTTTTCTCAAGGGGTTACATTGTTCCAGATCTCTCCAGCATTTGGAATACAGTTGAGTCGCACACTTAACATTCTTCTTTAATTATGTTGCTGGAATAAACATTAGTAGATGCCAGATCCAATTGTTGATGGGGACAAAAGTGCATGGGCCAATGGAGGAAGGAGTGTGTGCCTGGCTATGGTTACTCACTACATGAAATAAAAATGATGGATCGTCCACATTATCATCCTTTGAAAGAAGGACAAGGGAGACAGTTTTCATTTTGGCAATTTCCTTGTTTACAATAAAGGAAAGGTGGGAGAGGCCTGGGTTTCCAGAGCATGCTCAATGTTTTGCAACTTCTTTGCAGAGCTGCTGGAGCCCGGGCCTTTGCTTGCAGCTGAGGGTTCTGGAGAATTGGGCTCCTGGTGCCAAACAGAGGGCTGGAGCTTAGCTCTTTTTGCCTAGCTCCAGGCTTGCTCCAGAGCACTGCCAAGCAGGAGAACACGTATTGATGCTCAGGCTCCTGGCGAACCTTAGACATGTCCCTGAAGCTATCAAGCTGATTGTTTTCACTCTGTTGAGGTCCAGCACTCCCTGTGCCCCATAGGAAGCAGCCCAGGTTCGCCCTCCCCAGTTTCATCCCATCCCAGCCACTCCTCTACATCCCAGGGTTCTTGCTTTGAGCTTTAGCACCCGTGAATCCTCTGCTGAAATAGCCTCCCCTTCCTTTCCACTAAGAGGACAGTGGTCCTCCATAGGTCACCTTTCCCTGGTCAGCTGGAGCCCTGTATTCCTCCCAATTTGAAAAGTACAACATTGCTTGATAACTGTTATGGAAAGAATTATGTGCCTCCCTAAGTTCATAGGTAGAAATTTTAACCCCCAGTGTGACTGTATCTGGAGACAGAATCTTTAAAGATATACTTGTGGTGAAATGCATTGGGGATGCCCTGCCTGGTTTCAAGTGGGTCCTTTGACTGCTGTGCCTAAGAACACTAGTTGTCGGTTTCATTCTTCTTTCTTGGCACGTGGGACCAGTCACCTGTTTTCTCATATTCCTCTCAGAGACCACACCTCAATTATGGATCCCAACGGTGGTGACGCGGGCCTTGCTAATCTCATCATTTCCTCGGACCTTGTATGGGTTCAGAAGAGGGAGAGGGGGCCCAGTCAGGATCAATGAGAAGCCAGGAGACTCTGGGCTGCAGGGGAAGCAATTCTCAGCCTGGGGAAGCTGAAAGCTGGGAAGACACTGGTCTGGGTGTCTGTAGCCACCTTGTTCTCAGCAAAGCCTCTGGGAACAGGCTCCTGAAGACAGCAGTGGCTGAGCCACGGTGACTCATTCCTGATCAAACCATACAAAGAGACAGAACAACTTTTGAGTGGAATGTGGTTCTATTTCTTCTTTTTTCTGTTCTTCATCTTTTTATATCTTTTTTAAAGCACTTTAGGTTGACTTTTCTGTCAGTAGCACCCAAAAGAGCTTGGAGGAGATTATGTTATTGTCCCTGTAATTCACCACCACCACCCCCATGCGCGTACATGGACAGCATAGACAGGGAATTCCCAGCCCCGAGATGAAGGTCTCACCAGGTGACCTGCTGGGACCATTCCAAGCAGACCCTGTCAGAGGCATTTGCTGGGATGCTTTGGTGCTTTCCTTTCTCTCTGCTCTGAGAGCAAGATATCCCAGACCAGAGAAGCTCCTCTGTCACTGACTTCAGAATGAAGAGATGTGGAGCGGGGCCAGAAGGGATGGGGCTGCCCTGGTGGCTGCCCTGCCACTGACAGCCCATGATCTTCTCTGTTGAGCAGCGGTGTTGGTCAGCTCCTACTGCATCAACTCATAACAGCTGACGAATACAAAACCCAACTGGACACAGGAGGATCAGGACCTGGCCCTTCACTAGACGGTCCACTAGAGGGTCTCCTCAGGAGAGAGCCAGCCGGCCTGAGCTTTTCTCAGTGCCTCCCCTGCCTCGGCAGAAGTAACGTTCAGAACCGACTTCACTGGCTGCATTAGCAATCAACACTTTGCAGAAACAGGTCATAAAAAATAAAGAGTTGAAACTGGTGAAACATTTTCCCTCATTATTTCCAACTCAATGTTTTTAATCACATGACACAAAGAGCTGCCATCTTAAAATGTGTACTTACTCAAGAGAAAATGCCACCGACTAGTGGCTTTTGAGAAATGTCAGTTTTCTAAAGATTAGAGGAGAGGCCGAGACACAAGAAAAGCCTGTTGCTAAAGCTTTAGGGTAAGAAAACACAGAAGACATCTCTCTTGATGGCTAATGACAGGACGTTGGAGGGCTGTCAAGCTCCATAAGGCCAAGTGACCATATTGAACAGATTGCGATTCACTAGCAGAAGTAAGGCTCATGAATTTAAAAAGAGCAATAATTTGCTCCCAAATGGAATTGAAAACACTAAGGAGCTCTGGGAAGATCTGCCAACCCCATGGGGACTTGTGTGGTGTGTCCCACTTCATCCAAGGCCCTGAGGTGGACACACTAGTCTCTACACAAAGCACCATAGGATAGGAAGGGAGCCCCTCACAGATGTATTAGCCCAACCTTCTACAGATGAGGAAAGAGGGGCTGAAGCTGCCCAAGCTCACAATTCAAGTCCTAGTGAGGTGGAGCTGAAACCCCAGCGTCCTGCTTCATGACATGGTGACTTTCCATGACTTCACGGTTTTTCTGTGAGGTTGGCGTTGTTTTCCTTTGAGACCCCCGAGGAACTGATGGTTCACTCAGGGGCGAGGTGATGTTCTTGCTGGAGCGGCAGACACACTTGCAGTCCCACCTGCAGCCTGCTGAGTAGCTGAGATATACGGAAAGGCCTCGTCCTCATAACTGCCTGATGTGCCCAAGTCACCCCAATAAGCTGATTAAAATTTCCTCTCTGGAAATCCATCTTCTTGGTGACTTCGTCCCTAAGCCTTCTTATACAAAATCTCAGAACTCTCTCTGAAGACGCCTGGGGTCCAGAGAAGTTCCTGGGAGACAACGGGTTCAGTGGTCCCCCCGGTTATTCTGCCAGGAGAGGAGGGATGATGGCGTGAGGGATGGAGCTTGCCCCAGGCACGTGCTGGGTAATGATTCTAAAGCAAAAGGATGGAGCCGCAGAGCCCAGAGCTTCGCCCTGCTCCAGCGGGAGCCCGTCCCCTCTGCCCCTTAACCTCTTCCAGCGTCTCAGATCCCTTCTTCTCCTCTCACATCCTCCCACCCCGTATAATCCACACATCCTGGAATTTGCTCTTGTTCTCTGGCTTCGGGTCCCAGTCCCCCTCCAAATGTCTGCAATTATTCCCAAAGTCTCCTGAAATGCCTCGAATACTTTTGCCAAGCCCATGGCCACTTGTGCTGGGTCTGCCGCTCCTGCCGAGCCTCATAGCAGCTTCCTCTAGGGGCCTCCTTCCTCTGGCTCTGCCTCCCAGAGACACCAAGACTACTACCACTGCTGCCTTGAGCCCCAGAGATGCTCCTTGAGGGCCATGATGGCTTCCACCCCATGTGTGACAGTTGGTCATCTGAGCCAGTGCTCCCTGCCACGGAGCTCAAAGTGCAACTGCTGTGACTCATGGTTCTGCCTGCACCCCGAAGAGCCAGCGACTCATCT
This sequence comes from Arctocebus calabarensis, assembly GCA_963573935.1. Classification (NCBI taxonomy): domain Eukaryota; kingdom Metazoa; phylum Chordata; class Mammalia; order Primates; family Lorisidae; genus Arctocebus; species Arctocebus calabarensis. The sequence goes on along the minus strand of CAUYON010059820.1, from coordinate 6,043 downwards.
GTGCATGGGCCCAGAGATAAACCATGAGCGACCCCTTGCCAAGCCCAGTGTTCCGCCCCCCACCCTCCAACCAGGGAGGCCTTGTCTCTGGAACGATCTTGCCATACCTGTCTCCTTCCCCATGAATGCACTCCCAAGAGGTGGCAAGGGGACTCTGAGGGAACCTCCCACTAGAGAGCCAGCTGTGTGTGGCCCCCGACTCTGGACACAGTCCAGCCTTCACCATGCATTCCACAGGACTGCTTTGTACACTGTGGCCACAAAGGGTGCTTCACTAACTAAAAGAACATAGAGGGGAGACCTAGATAGCTGGCCCAGAAGGCACATAGGAGGTGGTGTCTAAGGGGCCTGGGGACCACCAGAGCAGCTCCAGAAAGTCTCCAGGACAGCGTGGTGACAGGAAGACAATCTGGGCAGCTTCCTTCTCAACCTGCATGTACTAGGTGACATAGATCTTTATGGCTCTAAATTAAATCTAATACACACCAAGACTATCCCGCCAAGCAGGCAAGAGGTTCACCACTGATATCACGGAATCCCTCCCCACATGCCATGTAACAATTTCTGGGTTCTTTGGTGGTCCAGGACAACTGAGCAATGACCTTTCGGTGTTAGCCCACAAGTGGTTTCTACTGAGTGCACTTCCTAAGTACGTGTTCCTTGGATGCTGCTGGGATGTGGGTGCTTCTTTGGGCCATGATCAGGCTGAGGACCACAGAGCAGCCCGGAGTGCCAAGCCTGGCTCTCTGCTATCAAGGACACTGCCCAGGATCCTCCTCAGACTCATCTGGAAAACAGGGTGATTCTCTAGCAAGCCTTGGATCTTGAGTTCACCCTCTCAAGTGTCTCTCCTTGCCCCTCCGAGGCCACTTAATATCATTCCTCCAATGGTTGCAAGCTTTGGAAAAAATAACAGTGAAGGGAGCACATTCTAGAAAATTCTGCTTTCCATTCCACCTGGCCCTTGAGCCCAGGAACACAGATGTTTGGCTGCTATGTTTGAAGAGGGTAAAGTATGTATATCAAAGAGAATAAAAGATAAAAACACCTCAATAAATTTCCCTACATGTGTTCTGTCATCAGTTTATGGACCAGACACACTATGGCAAGGACAGAATTTGTACAGAGTTCACGGTGCAGAGAACAATGCCCCATTGTGGGTACTAACGTGTCCACCTCATCCTCACCAAAACCAAATTCACCACCAGCCAGCACCAGGGACAGGGCCCAAATTCTTCCCATGGCTTGCCATGGTACACAAACCCCCCCAAAATAAAACCTGATTCAGAATCAATGAGCATCATAACCCCCAAGCTGAGGGGCTTGTGAAATTGCCCCATGGGGAGACTCCCCGAGCCAGGTATACCTGGGAGGGAAGTCTGCCAGGAAAGGGCTCTCAGAGGAGTATGAGACAGCACATTAGGAATCCTCAGGCCAGGAAGGACAGCTCAGGCCCCAGCATCTGGGCACGAACGTGCCTATGGGTGCAGGTAACAGAGTGATGTGAGGGAGACTTGACACAGGTGTATGGAACGGCAGACATGGAAAGTAGACAGGATGAATGAGAAGAGAGAGGGGTCAGGTAGAATTGCAGGTGGGCAAATATAGTCATTGGCTAAACATGCAATAGATGCCCTAAAAACATCTGAGGAGACACAGTCAAAGAGAGAATCAATGAATTGGAAAACAGAACAGAGGAAAGAGCATGGAGAGATTAAAAAATGTCAAAAATGAAGAAGTTAAGAGATTAGGAAACGGAATGAGAATGCCCAGCTCCATCTCATAGTATTTCCAGTACAGTGTGTGGAGTGTTTCTCCTCGCTGAGCCAAGGCTCCTTCAGTGCAGGGACTATGTGGTCTTCCCAGCTGTCCCCAGAGCCTGACCCAGTAGCAGGCACATGGCAGGCACAGAGGAGATGGCAGGGAGGAATGGGAGCTCCATTAGGAGGACTGGAACCCGGATTCTCACCATGCCGGGGGCATCTCCCAGCCTCCTGTATGTAAGCAGGCAGGGAGGTCACGAGACCCAGACAAGCCCTCATAGTGCCATGGCCTCGCATCTAGATGGTCCATCACTGTGAGGCAGGCTAACATTAAGTCATCAGCGATGAGGTTATAAGGAATCCTTATGACTGTCCTCCTCATTATCAGTCCGAGCTCCTTCCCTTCCACACAGGAAAGTTTGAGGAGGGACAGGAAGCTCACAGCTATGTGGCTAGCCAGGTGTGACCAGTCCCTGCACCAACCCCCACAAGACAAGTTCTGAATAGAATTTCAGTGGAAGGTGACAAGGATAATTTATTCCTGCCCTTACTCTGAGTAGAGTGACCACAAATATTATTTCCCAGGCCAGGACTCCCTTGAGCACCAAATGTTAACTCTTATTTTGGGAACAAAACCTGAACTTGGTTGCCCTGGGCAACCCAAGCCAGAGAATGGGCACCCACCTCAAACCCAACCTGTTTCGCTCATGGTTATTCCAAAGATCTCAGTGATTCCCAACCAGAATGTCATTCAGAAATTTTAAAACAATTTTTAAGTAGTTAAAAAAAATCATTCACCATCCCAAAGGCTGTCATCATTTTTACATGTATCCTTCTTTCCTTTCTTCGTTATTGTGAAAGACAATCAGAATCAAGACTGAAATGGGCATATACTAATGCCAACATTTTGTGGAAAGTATCTCACTTATCAGAACAGTCTTAGACTTTTTAGACAACTGAGACACAGAGAAATTAAGCAACTTGTCCAAAGTAACACTTCTGGGGATAGGGGAGTCACAGTCAATGCGACCACCTGCAATCCTATAATCACTGAGAATGCCTCACTCCTGTGTTGCTGTTTTCATTGTACCATGTTTATTTTGAGACTTGTTCATTGTTGCTGATTATGAAGTTGTCTGAGGCTGATAGAACACCCACAAGACAAATTACACCAGAGAAAGAGAGAGAGCAAGGAATAGCAGAAGTCTAGGGTTCTTTGAGAGCATCCCTGGGGCTCGGGAAAGTTGCCCAGGGCAGAAGGAGTCTTTTCTGCTTGGGCACCACTTGCACTGCAGCTGAGGAACCCTGGAAACAACCTGCCCTAGGTTTTGTGCCCAGGGGCAACATAACATACTGGGCTAAAGCACTGATGGACGTTTTGTCTCTAGGAAGGGACGAGACAGAGTCCAGGCTGGTCCAGCCAGTCTCTCCCTTTCTCAGGATGTTGCATTCTACAACAAAGGGAGAACCTGATAGGGCCAAGGTCACACAGAGAACTATCCTGCATTTTTGTCCTTTTTTCTTTCTTCTCCTCCTCTGAATGATGACTCTTGGCTTCTTCCGATGTATCGAGTGCCTGTGCATACAATTCTGTTATATCTTCTCATTTAATGCAGGAAGTAACACCAATTGACCACAGGTTCCAGGTACAGAAATTGTTCTAAGAGGTTTTCCCAAGGCTGTAGAGTAAGAAAGTACTAGAGTTGCTATTGAATCTCACCATATCTGAAATCCCTGTTCTTTTCGATGAACTACACCACCTCTGAAAAGACTGTATTAAAACCCACCCATTGATGGTTTTTTTAATTGTGGTAAAATACATACAACATAAAATTGACACTCTAGTCATTTGACTGTACAGTTCAGTGGCATTTAGCACATTTATCACCGAATATCGTGTGAACATCACCTCTCTGGATTTAGAGCTCTTTCACTCATACCCAGAAGCAGTCATGCCCTACTCGCCTCCCTCCATCCCTTGGAAGCCACTAGTCTGCTTTATGCCTATATTGGACTTGCCTGAACTGCACGTTTTATCAATTAATTATACAATATGTGTCTGGGTTCTTTTGCTAGCATGATATTCCCAAGGATCATTCACATTGTACCACGTATGCTCCTTTGTATGACTGAATCATATTCCATTGCTTAGATACATCACAATTTTTCTCTTTTCATCATTTGAGGTATATCTGGGTTAGTAACTTCTGGCTACTATGAATAGTGCGGCTATGGACATTTAGGTACAAGTTTTTATTTGAACACATGTTTTCAATTCTTTGGCACATTTATGAGTAGAACTGCTGGGTCCCATAGTAAATGTTTATGTTCTTGAGGAGTTCCCATACTATTTTCCACATCGGTCGGTTGCATTGTTTTACATTCTCACCAGTGATTGCATGAGTTCCAATTTCTCCACATTTTTTGCAAACCTTACTATTCTCTTTTTAAAAAAAAATAATAGCAAATAATAACCATTTAATGGGTTTAAAGCAGTATCTAATCGCAGTTTTGTTTTTTGTTTTTTTTTAAGAGACAGAGTCTCACTTTATTGCCCACAGTCCCAGTAGCTGGGACTACAGGAACCCGCCACAATGCCTGGCTATTTTTTTTTTTCTTTTGCAGTTTGGCTGGGGCCGGGTTTGAACCTGCCATCCTCGGTGTATGAGGCTGGTGCCCTAGATTATATATGAAACCAGCGCCTTGTACTCCATTATCGCATTAATGTACACAGCTATGATCAGCTATGATTAAAAAAAAAACATACTAGGTGAAAGAAGCCAGACACAAAAGAAAATGTGCACTAAGATTCCACTTACATGACAGTTCTAGGAATGTGTCCACAGACACAGCAAGTAGGTCAGTGGTTGCCTGTGGTAAAAAATGGTAGCAGATATTGACTGCCTATGGGCAAAAGGACATTTGGGTGGGTGATAATAATATTCTAAAACTGAATGATGATGGGTGCACAAGTGTATAAATTAACTGAAGGGCATTGGTTGTATATTTGTAATTGGATGATTTTATGGTATGTATATTATACCTCAAAAAAGATGCTAAAGGAATGTAATGTAGTTTTAAAAATTATCATTTTAATTGCTATATAATATTCCATCAAGTAGATATGCTACAGTAAACAACCACTGAATAACTATTTAGTGCTAAGATTTCATCCCCCCAACTTTCATTATTTGAAAGGCTTCCAGCAATATGTTCATTCATAATGCTTTTACACAAATCTGGGGCTTTTTCTTTTTCTTCTTCTTCTTTCTTTTTTTTCACAAATCTATTTTTAATGATATTTTTAGTGTAAATTCTCAGAAACATAGGAGGAAAGGATGCCCATCACCACGGCCTGTCACCTAGTTATCTTCTTTTTCCTTTAACAATATATAAGGTTAAAATTGAGCAAGTAGCAATGGACTTAAATGCATACATTAAAAATCCAGTTCAGAAAGGCACACGCAACAAGCAAATCTACTCGGCCACCTTTGGAGGATCATGAAAAACAAACTTATTTCTAAAAACTGTAAAAATAAAAGGGGGGAGGGAATCAAGAATTTATCTTGATTCTTCTGTAAAAAACTTCATGTCAGGGCCACAAAATCAGAATTCCAGTAAGTGAATGCCTAAAGTAAACAGAGTCATTCTGGCTAGTCCCTGCAGAGGAATAATCTAGACTACTGACATTTTGTGACCCTCTAAGTTACTGTACCGAGAGGCCTTTACGTTCGATATAAAGAATAGTCTCAGGTGTGCTGGGGCAGGTGTTAATGAGGGAACCAGGGAAGGACTGAAGGGAAGGGTCTGGAAAAGGAGAGGGGCCCAGTGCAGGGACTGGGAAGGCTTTATTAGAAACGGGCAAAGAAAGAGCAAAGTGGAGTCTGACCAGCAGTTTCACACGGTTTCAAGGGGCCTTTATTATTCTTTATCAGTAGGGTTGACTGCAGAAGGGGGTTCCCAGAGGGAGTGATCCCTTCTGCAGAAGATCTAATTTTTGCACTCAGGGCAAATTTAGGAATTATTCTCTTAACTGCCTACAGCCAGGGCCAGAATAAAAGTTACTGTGCCGTTGTTTCCCAGGAACACCAGCCTGGACGATTCCAGCAGGGGGCGTTGCCGTGATCATGCAGTTTGGTTTCCGGCCTGCTTGGGGGGGGGGGGGGGGGGCGGGGGGGGGGGGGCCGCGGGCGCCGGCGGGGGCCGGGGGGCGGGGGCCGGGCAGTGGGGCAGTGGGCCGGCAGGGGGGGCGGGCCGGCACGGGAGGGCGAGGGGGAGGC